>JAVTVY010024961.1:0-10354 GCA_036873755.1 Hanleya hanleyi | reverse complement strand
CTTTCGCTACTACTCGTACCGATGACGTCACTGATGACGTCACAGATGACAGGAACATCCCTCAAACCGGAATGTACACCCCGAGAACTACAAGATGACACCTTCCAGGACGCATTCGAACCGTGAATAGCCCATCTCGACCCCAAATACCTTCCTTCACTGCCCCAAAATGGCCACTTTACTTATTACAACCAACTGCGCATGTGCAGATTAACGCGACATGCATTCAAAAACACACCATTCTGACTCTACCCCACACAAGCTTCACTTTGACACCTCACACGACCCATTCGAACCGTGATTAGCTCATCTCTAACCCAAACACACCCCTACATAGCACCCAAAATGCCTGTTTTCTATACTACGACCAGACTGCGCATGCGCAGACTATTGAACATGGACGAACCATTAGTGTAGTCAAGTGCTCCTCCACGAGAGCTTCAAAATAAGACCTCACTCGACCCCATTGGACCATTAGGGACTCACCTAGACTCCAACATGTCCACCCCGTATGGCCCTATACACCCATAGCCATGCAGTATAGGCCTATGGGCCTACCCAGGCCTTGGTGACTTTTTTCAAAAATTTCACCGATTCGCTCCGCAACACTGCCTATCGTGTTCTAAATGACGAGACGAGTAAAACGAGACCCCACAACCCTACCGCAAATGTATAGAAGTACGTTTCCCAGGGGGATAAACATTGAACCTATACCCAGTATGGGACTATATGGGGCTCGGTGACTTTTTTCAAAAATTTCACCGATTCGCACGGGGACACTTCCTATCATGTTCTAAATGACGAGACGAGTAAAACGAGACCCCACAACCCTACCGCAAATGTATAGAAGTACGTTTCCCAGGGGGACAAACATTGATCCTATACCCTCAGTATGGGACTATATGGGGTTCGGTGACTTTTTTCAAAAATTTCACCGATTCGCACGGGGACACTTCCTATCATGTTCTAAATGACGAGACGAGTAAAACGAGACCTCACAACCCTACCGCAAATGTATAGAAGTACGTTTCCCAGGATGGTCCTATACCTCCCATACCCCATATAGGCATTTTCCCGTAATTTAGGATAAAGTCCGTATTCCGTATTTTTCAGGAAAATTTTTACATACACCCACCCTGGAACTAGGGGGAGATAACTCTATTGATAGACAAGCCCCGTTAAGCCCGGCGACCTATATACCCCTCATACCCCATATAGGCATTTTCCCAGGTTTTTCGATAAAGTCCGTTTTCCGTTTTTTTTTTTTTGTTTTTTTTCAGGAAAAATTTTACATGCACCCACCCAAGACTGGATGCCCCTTCACATAGGCTTCACATGGATACCTCATAGAACTCCATCGGCCCATTGGGCCACCGCGCATGCGCAGAAGGCCGATATGTCAACCCCACACCCAGTCCATTAGATGTCTCTTCATGAATGCTTCACATTGATACCTCACTCGACCCCATTGGACCATTAGGGGCTCCCCTAGCTCCAAAAAGGCTATTTTCATACCCTTCGGCCACCGCGCATGCGCAGAAGGCCGATATGTCAACCCCACATCCAGTCCATGAGATGCCCCTTCATGAATGCTTCACATTGATACCTCACTCGACCCCATCGGTCCACTAGGGGCTCCCCTAGCTCCAAAAAGGCTATTTTCATACCCTTCGGCCACCGCGCATGCGCAGAAGGCCGATATGTCAACCCCACACCCAGTCCATTAGATGCCTCTTCATGAATGCTTCACATTGATACCTCACTCGACCCCATTGGACCATTAGGGGCTCCCCTAGCTCCAAAAAGGCTTATTTTCATACCCTTCGGCCACCGCGCATGCGCAGAAGGCCGATATGTCAACCCCACACCCAGTCCATTAGATGCCCCTTGATGAATGCTTCACATTGATACCTCACTCGACCCCATCGGTCCACTAGGGGCTCCCCTAGCTCCAAAAAGGCTATTTTCATACCCTTCGGCCATCGCGCATGCGCAGAAGGCCGATATGTCAACCCCACACCCAGTCCATTAGATGCCCCTTCATGAATGCTTCACATTGATACCTCACTCGACCCCATCGGTCCACTAGGGGCTCCCCTAGCTCCAAAAAGGCTATTTTCATACCCTTCGGCCACCGCGCATGCGCAGAAGGCCGATATGTCAACCCCACACCCAGCCCATTAGATGCCCCTTCACGAATGCTTTACATTGATACCTCACTCGACCCCATCGGTCCACTAGGGGCTCCCCTAGCTCCAAAAAGGCTATTTTCATACCCTTCGGTCACCGCACATGCGCAGAAGGCCGATATGTCAACCCCACACCCAACCCATTAGATGCCCCTTCACATAAGCTTCACTTTGATACCTCACTCGACTCCATCGGACCATTTTATCTAGGGACTACTTTTTCTCCGCGGAAGCTTTTTCCCGAGACCGAATAACCGCCAGACATGACCGCATCACCGCGGAGGAATACATGGAACTATTTTTGACCTGGAAAAATTGGAACTCTCCTGTGCTGGAGGTAGCCTTTTGGTCAATTTGAAATACTCGCTTCTGATTGGACGAGAGCTCTGTGACAGATTTGAAATACTCGCTTCTGATTGGTCCGCCCACACTTGCCCCACAAATTTGCATAAAAAAGAGGGAATTTGCCTTTTATATACTACTGGTGTGATAGTAATAATTTGGTAGACACCCTTCCGGTCAAGCATCCCACAAATTCGTCAGGGTGTCTAAGGGGTATTGGCTCATCCACGCATATACCAGACGCTTTTCCTTTAAGGGAGTTCTATGGGGGAGATAATGTTCCAAGAGTACAGGATGTACCTTCCTTTTGCCCCAAACTAAACAAAAGTAAATGGGGAGGGAAGACGGGATTGCTAAATCCCTATTTTGAGTACGAAAACCAGAACGATCTTGGTTCCGGGCATGGCGTGACGCGACATCTTGATGTTCCACGTGATTATTCTAGAACACGAGGTGAAAAACATGATCAATTATGTGACATTTCGAGCGTACATTCCCGTAGACAAGCTCGCGAACATACACAATGTTGTGGTGGTTCACCTGACCGCTCTTTCTGGCGCGATGGTGAATCCACCAGGTGTCTCAATAGTTCGCGTGACCATTCCTCTGGAACAAATCGCGAACATTTGCGACATCGCGACAACTCGCGCGAATATTTGCAACCTCACGACAACTCACGCGAACATTTGCGACATCGCGATAGCTCTCGCGAACATAATCGCAAGCGAAATCGCGATGCTTCCATTGATCGGGACGGCAAGCGTGACGGTTTCACTCAAATCGTAATTCTTCGCGAGAAAGTAGCAATCGCCATGAGCAGGCCATTTCGCCATACATCAAGTGATCGGCTTAGCGATAACCGTGAATGCGGTTTGTCACAAAGCAAGCCATATCGTCACTGTGATACTGCACGTGACATTCGTCATAGGCGTGATCGTGATACACCCTCCCATAAGTCTGTGTACGGTTATGTATCCAATAGTGATCGCGAGGGTGACTGGTATCGGGACGTATCACGTAACCTGTCGTGGGACGAACCAGACCTTGACCGCGACTGCCATCTTTATGGGTCACATGACGAACATGATGAATTGCGTAGCGAGCTAGACCGTGACTGGTATCGTGATGAGTCACGTGACAAACGTGACGGATGGCGTGATGAAAGTGAAGAATTTCATCCAAAACGAGAGGGCCATTACTTGAATGATATTGGGCGCTGTGACGGTTTGCTTGACCGGCGTCACGAATCCCCACGAGAGCGGCATATTAGTTATTCGCGTGACGGGCGTCGCAAATATTCACAAGAACGATTGCGTGATGATTTGACTAAACGGTCGTGTGACTTTACACGCGACAATGTTGAATCGTGTGATTATTCCCTTGATCAAATACGTGATGAAAATATTGGATCACGTGGACATTTGGACTGCCCTTGTGATGTTCCTGAGAGAAAACTACAACAAGAGTCGGGTTACCTTCGGGTTCCATCGGATACGCGAGTAAAGTTCATAGACAATTCCCTAGACACCACGTGTAACTACGACATGCACTCGTCCACTGCGCATGACGCATACGGTTTTGTTTCACATGGACAATGTGATCGGGAATTGAGGACGTTTTCGACACCCCTTGATAAATCCCCGGCGCATTCAATCGACATTAATCGCAGTTCTGATGATCGTTATCTTACGATACAGTGTATCCAACAAAAAATGACACTGATGGTTGAGAAAATGCGTGATCTTCAGAATTCGATGACTAATTGCCCGGGTTCACGCAGTTTCTCCACCAAACGTGATGAAACTCGACCCTTAACGGTTCCTGCCGCGCCGGGTTCTGGAGTGAACGTCACTCCTGACTTGTCGGGCGTGACGTCACCCTCTGAGAGTAGGAGTATGAAAGGTCAGTCGGCTTCTCTGGAATCCGCATATGATCACTTAACTCTCAGGATTAGCTTGCGTAATCACAATGACTGCATTTCTCCCTCACGCAGTAGATTGCTCAAGAATGAAACTTTAAATGTTATCGAACCAGAAACCTCAGCTTGTGTTCGGAATGATAATTCCACGTCAGCTGATTTTGATGAAACGAGAGTTTTACACACGACAAAGTTGCATTTCGACGAAAATACTCGACTTGCGCAATCTGACGGTACGATAGCAGAATTGCCGACACGACGTAGTACTGACACTTGTGACTCAAAAAACAACTATTCACAGAAGAGCGAACTTTACAATCGTGAACGATCGGCAGATGATACCCGATACTTCACGGAAACCCGACATTGGGCCAAATCTGAGGTCAATATCCTCAAACGGGATTTGAAGTCTGATCGCGAGTTAGATCAGAATACTCGGGATGAACTAAGCCCGAGCATTTTAGCTGTGCAACCTTTGGAACGGTGTGTATATAGCACATCTTCTCATATTAAAGTTGTTCAACAAGCATCAGAATGTTTGACCAACGAACCGAGAAAGGTGACCACAAACAAACCTGACAATGTAAACATGGGAGATGCTGGGAATCCTGAGCAGCAATTTTTGGAATCACGTGACCGAGATCCTTTTCTATCCACCTATCATGTGACTAGTGATGGGGATGGTGAAACGTTAGTCCCTGTTCCCTTAATTCCAGTGCCAAACGCTCTTCCCCCTCCGCTGGAACGTTGCCTACGCCCTGAAGTTAGGGACGCCTGTGACGTAACGTCAGTCGTGGCGTGGAGTGTCCTGTGGTTTGTAGCAGAAAATCTTCTGTGGTTTGTGGCGTGTAACCTCCTATATCTTATGTTACTAATTTTATGGTATGCGATGTTTATCATTCCTGCCTCCATGAGCGTGTACTTGCTTTCTCGTTTTCTAAAATTCTGTTTTAGATTGACAAAGCAAGTGACAGAATGGATCCTGGTCGATATGGTTGATCGACACGGGAGAACTTGCAACTATTCGAACGAAGATAACGCTACTTTACTGAAATTTCAGGGGCTCCATTGGGTGAACTTATCCAGTGATTGTCACTCTGCACTGAAATTTATTGTAAACTGCATCGAAAAACAAAGGTGTGTTTTGACGTTTGGCTCTGTCCATGGGGACTCGACCCGTCGTCAACGTAACTTTCTGTGCCTGACCATATTTGGTTTTACTCCGATTCAGATTGAGTGGTATACAAAACGCCCCATGTTACGTACTGGTTCTAGCCAATCAGTGGCCTGGGTTGAGTGTATTACGCTCTTTCAATTTGACCTTGAACTGGATCACGTGGTTTTAGTCCATTCTAACGTCGGGGCATTGTCAGACGTCATGACTGAGAGGAGGGAATTCCGACATCCTCGTGTCACATCGGATTCTCTCGGTGCTTCTGACTTGCTGCCGTTCCGAACAACATCAAATCAAATGGACCTGAACCAAGATCTGACCCAATTCAAGTGTGGAGTATACACTATGCAAACAATTTCAGATGTCTTTGTAAATTGTTTCGAAAACATCCAGATAAACGAAACGAAATTTCTGAAATGGAATCTGTATTTTGGAATTAATGACTTGAATTCATAATCTATGTCAAAAAAAATTCCTCCGTTGATTTTTTTATCATTTCCATGTGTTCAGATACTTGAATTCGCATGTGTGTGTTTGTACATAAAGTGAGGCGCTCTATGGGCCAAAACGCATACCTGTACCCTGGAACTCCCATGCTTCAGCCCCCTCTGTTGTGGTAGGGAAGAGGAAGGGGGAGATTCGGTATCTTAAAAACGATTTAATTGTAGGTTAGTCCAGTTAAATCTCGGGAATGGAGATCCTTATTAAAGCACGAATTTTAGGTTAGTCTTGTTAATGTCAAATTTATGTGTTGAAATGTTTTATTCTATTACATATGGTTTGCCTGCGTCCTACTTTCCGGAAGGTCGAAGGAAAACTAGATTTCGTACTTCAATATTAAAGTGTTGCCCAGGGGTTCCGTGACCTGAGGGCCGCACTTTTCGTTTCTGTGTATGTACGATGGGCATTCCCGGAAATCTTGTCTATATATTGGACATTCTCTCTATTTTTGGGGACGGTTTCCTGACCGGTTACCTACCCGAAGTGAATATGAAGGAGATTGCCGAACATATTCATTTCTTACAGAGTGAGTGTCAAGGAAAGTGCAAAGAATATTATGGACATTTTTATGGGCACTTTATTTTAATGGAACGAATCGAAACACCGTGGACGATATTTCAGAGCCTGACGTAATGGATGTCAAGATACACTTGGATCTCGCTCGTACAGCAGGTTCTTGCCTGGGAATGTGAGCGATATCCAAGGTGATATGAAGTCAATTGTGAATTAGCCGTCCGTATCTTCATGGTAACCGGTTTTTGCTGGGGTTCTGTGAGAAGTCCGAAGGCATATTGTGCTTTGAGTGTAGTCTATGAATGTCGATCGAACGATCCCCTTCATCAGGGTTGGGGTTTGTCTTAAAATGGCGATATAGCCCGCCTTTAACAAAACAGGGAAGGATGTTGTAGTGACACCCCCGGGTGTATGCATGAAATGTACTCGCTAGACCGCTTTTGATAGCCAGGTGTGAATTAGCCTTGATCCATCTATATATGGAAAGTAGACTCGTCCATTCCTGCACTTAGCGCCTGCGCACTGTCCGACCAGTGCTCTCGGCACGAAGGAAATCCGAGAGATATTGAACTGAGCTTACCGAGAAAAGACGTGGATCAAAGTTTACCTGCTTACTAGACTTTGGTGCGCATTATTCATGGATAAGAAATACCTTATTCAAACTTGAAGAGTATTCCTAGAATAAGGTTAGGAAAACCTCTTCAACAGCGAAACAGTTTTTCACTAGATTACCGTACTTAATGTATCTAATGCCGTTAGATAACGTATACGTTTAAGTAAAGAGGATTTAACCCAACTGCAATTATTTTATTGGAGTATATTCTTTACTCTAATTCGTAATGAACACACAATAATTGAAACTTCCAATGAGATTTTAATTTACAGGTTGAAATTTTAAATTGCACTAACCGTAGAAAACTGTTGCGAGTACTTTCATCAAGCGGAAGTGCGAGAGGTGTTGAAATGTGCCCAGTCTCAGCCACGTCAAATGACGAAGAACAGTTCCCCACTTCCAATGAAGTATGACTATCAATCTCAGATAAAGTATAGGTTCCCGTGGCAGATGATCCATAAGATGCCATATCTACGATGCAGACAGCATCTGTGCTGCAATGCGGACATCGCCATCCCGGTAGATCCACTTCCCCACGTACCAGCTGCCAGTAGAATGTTCTTGACAATCCAGTGTTACAGGTTCGATGTTGCCATTTGTCGCAACCGTCGCACTGGATAGCTTCTTGCCGTTCGCGAACGGTCTGACTACAAACCACACAGGAGTCCGTGTTGAATGAACACTCCCTGTCGAAGTCAGTTGAATTGGATATCTTGTGTAGGTTGCAGTTCAGACATTGCCACTCTGGTAAATCTCCTTCTCCTCGCACCAACTGCCAGTACAATGTCCTCGATAGTTCAGTATTACAGGTTCGATGTTGCCATCTGTCACAACTGTCACATTGGAGAGCTTCTTGGCGTGGCCTCACGGTAAGACTACAAACTACACAAGAATCATCGTCGGCCATTATAGAATAGGAGTATATTCGGCTGTGAATGAAGAGTTTTCGACTTGTTGATTTTTAGATGAATGATAGCATAAAGACGGGGGCGTATATATATATAGGGACTATGACAAGAAGCCATTTTCTTTGTATTGGAGGTGACGTACAATATAACACCTCATTGCTGTTCAAAAATAATTGTTGCTTCGTAATGGAATTTAACCGAGATCCTGTTAACTAAAGATGTAGTTAACGCCTCATTCCCAGAATAGCTTGGCCGACTGCTGTTATTTCGACAGCTTTAGTCATATCACAGGGAAAGATTAGAACTCGTCATTGAACACTGATTGCCCTATTGACACCTTAATTACTCTAAACAAACACTTGTAGAAACAATGTAAATGTTTCCAACGGGGTGTGTTTCCTGGCAATTATGTACTAAATAACACCGTTTACAAAATTAGATATATCGTTTAAACTTTAAATTGTATACGAAGCATTACTGTGGCATAAGTATTGTTTTAGTGATACTATGCCTTTACCCAGATCTTATCAACCACTCGCCTATGTCCGAATTAATTAATAGAGTTTGCAATGATCAGCTTGGAGGCTGGCCCTCACAGTCGCCATCTTCAGATATTACTGTTAACCTAGATAATGATATAGATCACTTGGGGGGAGTGGCCATCTCGCTCTTCAACCTCTGAAGTTGCCCATATTTCTACATCTTCTCCGAATCGAAACACTTCCAGGAATTCATTAAGTGAACTGGCAGTGAATCCAATCTCTCTACGAAATTCGTTTTCTTCACTAGAGAGAGAAAATTGCCCGGAATCTCCGGATGATTGTCCGGATCACACATCACTGACAGACTTCCCTGAAATGCCTCCTGCATCACATACATCTCCCACTTTCTCAACCTCAAACAAAAAACGAGGCCGACCGACAGAGATGATTTCTCTGGACTCTAACAAGCGCGCGAAGGCCGCTCATTTCTTCACATCGGGGGCCCATACCTCGCCAAACATTCCGGAGCAGGTTTGTAAGTCTGTTGAAAAACAGCTACGTAGAGGTGTCGGCCTTTCTCGTTTTGCAAGGTTACGAATTCAACGTCGAGCCATAAATTCACCCAAATTGGTTCTGGGGGATTCCAATCTTGCGAGAATACAGGAGTCAGAATCAGATTGGCATATTTTTGCACTACCTGGTTTCACCATGAAAAAATTGGCTGACTTACTCAAGGGGGTAGAGTTACCTAATATTAAACAGTTAGTACTGAATATAGGGGTAAACGATCGTGGCAATTCATCTAGGAATATCAAGGCTCTTTTCTCCTCACTAAAAGTAGCTATTAGCAGCAGATTCCCTCATGCCAAAGTTATATTTAATCCCATCACCCTGTCGAAGGGATCATCAGAGGAACTGTGTCTCATTGACCAGCTCAATCAACTGTTCTTTGGAGACAGCTTTTTTCATTATTTTGACTGTGATATAAACATCGAGCATCAAGCCGATGGTGTTCATTGGTTACCAGAGACAGCTAATAAGCTTTTCAAATCCTGGGTTATTTATACCAATGATCAGGAAAACTAAAAAGGAATCTCGATTTACAATTATTTAAAACGTCTAGCACAGTCTATAATCTCTCTTCTCGTCCACTTTCGGACGCTGAAATTAGTCTTTTAGAGAAGGGGTTGTCTTTTGTACTGACACCGATTCTCTCCCGCTTTGAAGAAACTTCACGAAATCTTATTGACATAGATCATTTTTTACGGCGTATGGAACTTAAGTATTATTTTCTTGAGAAAGACACTGGCCCATTAGTGAAAGGCCGTCTCCAGATGAAATCAAAATGGAGACCAGAAGAGCACCAGGTATGCTCCGATATCCATCGATTCAAATCACAACTTTGTCATTACATCTCTATTTTTCCATATACAAATCCTCGTGATAATCTCTCAACCAGAGAACGAGAAGCTATGCTATTGCTCTCTAGATGTAATGATATTATCATCAAATCAGCAGACAAAGGAGGAGCTACAATAGTTATGGACAAATCCTTATATATAGCTGAGGCTCTTAGACAATTGGAAGATACTGAATATTATGTTCCTATTGAACATCCATTGCTACTTGAAAATCAAAGCCTCATTAAAGATATTCTGTTTGATACTTATCGTGAAGGAAATATAACTATAAAGGAATTTGATTATTTAACAGA
>JAVTVY010024960.1:0-10527 GCA_036873755.1 Hanleya hanleyi | reverse complement strand
CTCTATGTATCTTATTAAATGTGCGATACTTTTGTCAGCGCGAGTCAGAAAATGGTTGTTTGTTTGTTTGTTTGTTTGTTTGTTTTTTTGGTTTTTTTTGACTTTTTCCCTCCCTAGCATACGATCGCTCGAAGACCGTGTGGAGCATTTCGCGCCTCTTTCACAAAAAGCGAACACCGGCATTACGATCCTTATCCTCAAACGCAGATTCCTCGGACGTGTAATTATCTAGGTAAAATATTTGCAAAGTCAACCTATAAATATAGCACATTTGTCGAAAGCTTGTATCCAATCATAATTAAACATAGATTCCAAGTGCTATAGAGCCGGCCGTAGTGTGGACGTAACGAAGGTTTAAGTCCTTACGTCGATCGTAACTTAAGCAAGTTTCATGCAACGATCCCCTAAGCCCAAGTTCCACTTAGGCGAATTCCTTTACGAAGCTTGACGATTTAAGATCGTAAGTATTGGTAAGATTCTCGCAAGCTATTCGTAAAGACATTCGCCATGATTCGTAAGCCATCGCTTCAATTCGTAAGAAAATCGTCGCCACTTTTTTATCGCCGCGTCAATTTCAAAATGTTCAAAAAATTCGCCAAGCAATGCGATTTTGCCTTAAGTCTCAAATATTCGTAATTTTATCGTAAGTCGTCGTAACTACGTTGTAATGCATCGTAATTAAGTCGTAATTTAATCGCCTTATTGGTAACAGTTCCGTTAATGATCGTCAAATGAAAAATAAATACTAATAGTTACGATAAAGCCCAAGTCCCACTTAAGCGAAGTTGTTTACGAAACTTTGCGATGTATTGGTCGTAATGTTTCGTAATAAATCGCTTTACAAAAACCGGTTTTCCCGTCGTTTGGGGCGAATAGATAGGACATGTTTTACGAGTAATTACGACTGTTTGCGATGCAGTTACAAAGAAATACGATACTTTTACAACACTTAGCGATATTCGCACCCAAATTTAGGCGAATCAGTGCGATACAGTTGCGAATATGTGCGATGTATTTGCGAACATTTACGAAGTGCATACGACTACTTGCCATTATTTCACGATGTCTCGCGAATACGTACGAAGGTTTTACGACGTTTTTACGACGTTGTTATGACAGTTTGTGTAAAATGTTTACCATTACTTCGTATACCATCGTTTCCTGTCGTAAGTTATCGTAACTATTAGTGTTTATTTTTCTCTTGACGATTATTAACGGAACTGTTACAAATAAGGCGATTAAATTACGACTTAATTACGATGCTCTACAACGTAGTTACGACGACTTACGATTGTTTACGATAAAATTACGAATATTTGAGACTTAAGGCAAAATCGCATTGCTTGGCGAATTTTTGGAACAGTTTGAAATTGGCGAATGTCTTTACGAATAGCTTGCGAGAATCTTACCAATACTTACGATCTTAAATCGTCAAGCTTCGTAAAGGAATTCGCCTAGGTGAGACTTGGGCTTTACTTAGGAAACGATTGTATACGAAGAAATCGTAAACATTTGACCCAACCTGTCATAACAACGTCCTAAAAACGTCGTAAAACCTTCGTACGTATTCGCGAGACATCGTGAAATAATGGCAAGTAGTCGTATGCACTTCGTAAATGTTCGCAAATACATCGCCCATATTCGCTCTGTTCGCCTAAATTTGGGTGCGAATATCGCTACTGTCGTAAAAGTATCGTATTTCTTTGTAACTGCATCGCAAACAGTCGTAATTATTCGTAAAACATGTCGTATCTATTCGCCCCAAATGACGGGAAAAACCGGCTTTTGTAAAGCGATTTATTACGAAACATTACGACCAATACATCGCAAAGTTTCGTAAAATTTTTCGCTTAAGTGGGACTTGGGCTCTAGACTATTGCACTCTACATACGAAAGACGAGATGCGGAGCCGGCACACGGGGGATCATGTATGAGAGACTGATTATGTACACATCCTAGCTAGTCTACATACTTCTAGCTCATTTTCTTCTGGTACTCACTTAGCACTTCAGTACAAGCGAATTTAATCCCCTAGGATTTTCGAATTATTTCGAAAGTGTCGAGATGAGGTGTTATACGATATATTTTCGATATATGTATATATATATATATTTTAGTCCTTTAGTCCTAAAATGACCATTAAACTGCTTTTTACGTTAGAAATCGCAATATGTAACTTGCGAATATATTATTGTGGGTAAAGGTTGAAAAAGGCCACAAGTATAAATACCTGTACACATCTATCGCAGAAAGTGACCAGAAGGAAAATAAAGTTGATGAATTGATGACGAGGTGTAACAGTGTAGTTTGACTATGATGTCCATCGTGTCTATAAACATAACAACGTCAATGTTCATAATACTGCAAACTCTGAGCTTCTCCAGGTAAACCCAATTTAATGCAAATGTGGAGGAACCCCGATTTTGAAGTATTATTTAAGATCACATATATGAGTTTGAAACAATATGTTAATGTTTCTGTTTAAACCAAATGCGAAACCTATGACCAATGTGGGTGGCAGTTAGCATTTCACCCATTCCACCGCTGGAAAGAAGACAAAAGAAACTAAACCTACGAACAATGTGGGTGGCAGTTAACATTTCACCCATTCCACCGCTAGAAAGGAGACAAAAGAAACTAAACCTATGACCAATGTGGGTGGCAGTGAGCATTTCACCCATTCCACCGCTGGAAAGGAGACAAAAGAAACTAAACTTATGACCAATGTGGGTGGCAGTTAGCATTTCACCCATTCCACCGCTGGAAAGGAGACAAAAGAAACTAAACCTATGACCAATGTGGGTGGCAGTTAGCATTTCACCCATTCCACCGCTGGAAAGGAGACAAAAGAAACTAAACCTATGACCAATGTGGGTGGCAGTTAGCATTTCACCCATTCCACCGCTGGAAAGGAGACAAAAGAAACTAAACCTATGACCAATGTGGGTGGCAGTTAGCATTTCACCCATTCCACCGCTGGAAAGGAGACGAAAGAAACTAAATCTATGACCAATGACAACCTCGCATCAGTGAACTTCGAATCGTCTTGTAACTTCCAAAATAGTCTCAATTTGATACAGACCATAGATTCAAGGATGCTACTGGTTTTAATAAATTGAATAGCATGTCCGCAATACCACATCTTTAAAATCGTTCAAGGCCGTTTACATTAAGCATATTTTATCAAGGACAATTGCTTGTGCCATAATGTTGTAAAGCTTTTTTCAATTTAACATGGATTTTCTTGGTTAATCTTTACCTTATTTACGTTCTATAATGTTATTGTTGTTTTAATCTGTACTCTTTACTTGCTTTCCGTGTATACATTCGCTAGACAGAGGGTCCTGATCAAGACTAAAGATGCTAATCAGGTCATATTTCAATACGTTTTACCCTCGTTGAATAAGGTGGTGATATTATTATGCCCTAGTCGCAAAGAACAATTGATCTGATGTTTGCTCTTATGTTCACTGGATGAAATGACATTTTTATGAACCTTTGGATGAAATGACATTTTTTATTAACCCAGTTCGCCCGTCGTCAGTACCTGGGTTACCTTGGATAGAGATAATCTTGGTTTAGCGAGGATGTGTGTCTGTTGACGACTTTCAATCGCCTTATTAGACAAAGTGCATGTTCTCTCGAATCAGGATGTATACGCAAGTAGTAGGCAAAAGCTAAATTGAACCCTATTGACCTACTTAATGACGTCACATTGAGGCGGAAGTGGGGCGGGGTTTCCCCGTGGGGGTTTCCCATGACGATCACGTGATCAAGGCATGTGAACAGGGATCACAGGGGTCATTGTGGGTGGTGGTGGAGGTGGTGGGACCAAAATGGCGGCTTGTGGGTGGTGGTGGAGGTGGTGGGACCAAAATGGCGGCTTGTGGGTGGTGGTGGAGGTGGTGGGACATCATAAACTTAATCTATACGTGTTGGACGAGTCTTCACTCACCGTATACACGCAGCTCAATTAAACATAATCTATAGGTGTTGTACCATGTTAATAGGATCAGTCTAGCATCTGTACCACCCTAGGGTCGAGTGTTTATTGTCCCGTGTATCTCCGCAAGAAAACAACAAACAAAATGGCGGCTCCAGGATGGTGTGGGGATGCCCTTCCCATATCACGGCGTCGACAGTAGCGCCATCTGCACACATTGACGCAAGGGAGACAACTCGTGTGGCCTAAGGATATGGAAATAGCCGTGTTGGAGCTAGGGGAGCCACAAATGGTCCAATGGGATCGAGTGAGGTATCAAAGTGAAGCTTATGTGAAGGGGCATCTGACTCGACTAGTGGGTTGAAATATCGCCATTCTGCGCATGCGCGGTGGCCCAAGGGTATGGAAATAGCCGTTTTGGAGCTAGCGAAGCCAATAATGGTCCAATGGGATCGAGTGAGGTATCAAAGTGAAGCTTATGTGAAGGGGCATCTGACTCGACTAGTGGGTTGACATAGCGTCATTCTGCGCATGCGCGGTGGCCCAAGGGTATGGAAATAGACGTGTTGGCATCTAGGGGAGCCCCTAATGGTCCGATGGGGTCATATGAGGTATCAAAGTGAAGCTTAGGTGAAGGGGCATCTGATGGGCTGGGTCTGCGGTAGGAATATCATTCTGCGCATGCGCGGTGGCCCAAGGGTATGAAAATAGACGTTTTGAGAGCTAGGGGAGCCACTAATAGTCCAGTGGGGTCATATGAGGTATCCATGTGAAGCATTCGTGAAGGGGCATCTGATGGACTGGGTGTGGGGTTGAACTAGTGACATTCTGCGCATGCGCGGTGGCCCAAGGGCATGGAAATAGACGTTTTGGCATCTAGCGAAGCCAATAATGGTCCAGTGGGGTCGAGTGAGGTATCAAAGTGAAGCTTATGTGAAGGGGCATCTAATGGGCTGGGTGTGGGGTTGACATATCGGCATTCGGCGCATGCGCGGTGGCCCAAGGGTATGGAAATAGACGTTTTGGCATCTAGGGGAGCCCCTAATGGTCCGATGGGGTCATATGAGGTATCCATGTGAAGCATTCGTGAAGGGGCATCTGATGGACTGGGTGTGAGGTTGAACTAGTGGCATTCTGCGCGTGCGCGGTGGCCCAAGGGTATGGAAATAGACGTTTTGGCATCTAGCGAAGCCAATAATGGTCCAGTGGGGTCGAGTGAGGTATCAAAGTGAAGCTTATGTGAAGGGGCATCTAATGGGCTGGGTGTGGGGTTGGAATATCGGCATTCTGCGCATGCGCGGTGGCCCAAGGGTATGGAAATAGACGTGTTGGAGCTAGGGGAGGCACTAATGGGCCGATGGGGTCATATGAGGTATCAAAGTGAAGCTTATGTGAGGGGGCATCTGACTGGACTAGTGGGTTGAAATAGCGTCATTCTGCGCATGCGCGGTGGCCCAAGGGTATGAAAATAGCCGTGTTGGAGCTAGGTGAGCCACTAGTGGTCCAATGGGGTCGAGTGCGGTATCAAAGTGAAGCATTCGTGAAGGGGCATCTGATGGACTGGGTGTGGGGTTGAAATATCGGCATTCTGCGCATGCGCGGTGGTCCAAGGGTATGAAAATAGCCGTGTTGGAGCTAGGGGAGCCCCTAATGGTCCGATGGGATCGACTGAGGTATCAAAGTGAAGCATTCGTGGAGGGGCATCTGATGGGCTGGGTGTGGGGTTGAACTATCGGCATTCTGCGCATGCGCGGTGGCCCAAGGGTATGGAAATAGACGTTTTGGAGCTAGGGGAGGCACTAATGGGCCGATGGGGTCGAGTGAGGTATCAAAGTGAAGCTTATGTGAGGGGCATCTAATGGGCTGGGTGTGGGGTTGAAATAGCGTCATTCCGCGCATGCGCGGTGGCCCAAGGGTATGAAAATAGACGTTTTGAGAGCTAGGGGAGTCCCTAATGGGCCGATGGAGTTGAGTGAGGTATCAAAGTGAAGCATTCGTGAAGGGGCATCTGATGGGTTGGGTGTGCGGTAGGAATATCATTCTGCGCATGTGCAGACGCAATGCGGAGCTCTCGTCCAATCAGAAGCGAGTATTTCAAATCCGTCACAGAGCTCTCAGCCAATCAGAAGCGAGTATTTTGACCCGGTGCATTATGGGCCATATCCAAGATGGCGGCACGTATGTTCAAGATGGCGGCACACCCGGTATCGAAAACTGGCCATTTCGCCGGGATGTGGTCACCTAGTGTCGAAAACTGGACCTTGTATAGGTCCTGCTAGACGTTTTGGAGCTAGGGGAGCCCCTAATGGGCCGATGGAGTTGTATGAGGTATCAAAGTGAAGTATATTTCAAGCATGGGTGGGTGCATGTAAAATTTTTCCTGAAAAATACGGAACACGGACTTTATCCTAAATTACGTGAAAATGCCTATATGGGGTATGGGGGTATAGGACCATCCTGGGAAACCTTCTTCTCGACATTTGCGGTATAGGTTGGGGGGTCTCGTTTTCTTAGTCTCGTCAAGACAAACATGATAGGAAGTATCCCGGAGCGAATCGGTGAAATTTTTGAAAAAAATCACCGAGACCCATATATACCCATATAGTCCCATACTGGGGGTATAGGATCAATGTTTGTCCCCCTGCGAAACGTACTTCTATACATTTGCGGTAGGGTTGTTTGGATTTGTTTTTCACGTCTCGTCATTTAGAACATGATAGGAAGTGTCCCGGAGCGAATCGGTGAAATTTTCGAAAAAGTACGATATAGCCCCATATAGACCCATATAGTCCCATACTGGGGGTATCGGATCAATGATTGTCCCCCCTGGGAAACGTACTTCTATACATTTGCGGTAGGGTTGTTTGGATTTGTTTTTCACGTCTCGTCATTTAGAACATGATAGGAAGTATCGCGGAGCGAAACGGTGAAATTTTTGGAAAAAGTCACCGAGGCCTGGGTAGGCCCATAGGCCTATACTGCATGGCTATGGGTGTATAGGCCCATACGGGGTGGCCGTGTTGGGGTCTAGGTGAGTCCCTAATGATCCGATCGGGTCGAGTGAGGTCTTATTTTGAAGCTGTCGTGGAGGAGCACTTGACTACACTAATGGTTCGTCCGTGTTCAATAGTCTGCGCATGCGCAGCCTGGTCGTAGTATAGAAAGCAGGCATTTTGGGGGGTATGTGGGTGTGTGTTTGGGGGTAGAGATGGGCTATTCACGGTTCGAATGGGTCGTGTGAGGTATCAATGTGAAGCTTGTGTGGGGTAGAGTCAGAATGGCGTGTTTTTAAGTGCAAGTCGCGTCAATCTGCGCATGCGCAGCCTGGCCGTAGTAGAGAAAACAGGCATTTTTGGGGGTATGTGGAAAGGATCCCATCATCAGAATCTGTCCGTCATCTATTTGACCCAGAATCTCTTTCCTCAAGGGAAGGCGTCCAGAGATATTGCCTTGAACTACCAATACTTTGTGTTGTTCTCCAATCTTGGTCCGAATGCGTCGTATGAGGTGTTATATTGTAGCAACGCCCGCCAACGCCAAGCTTAACGCTTCAACGCCCTGGTGAAATAGCTCAGAAGTTCTGATTTTCTAGATATTCCATGGAATTGACACCAATTCATCGAAATGCAGTGACGCCCGTCAACGCCCGTCGTTACGCCTTAACGCTCTTACATAACGCCTTGACGCCATGATATAGACCAGAGAGAGAACAACAGCAACAACAACAGCAAGGATGACACATGAGAGAACAACAACAACAAGAAGTTTTTTTCATATAGTTTATTTTCCCCAATGTTACATCATACCCACGCTGGGGGAGCCGCGTTGGGTATGTTTACAACTCAAAAAGACTCTTGCCCAATCATAGGCCACCATTTGCATGTTTCATATTCGTTCCTGGCCGTTAGATGTATTCTTGTCCAATCAGAAGTCGCCATTTCAGCAAGTTCCATCTTCGGCCATGTTCGCTCTGAACCGTTTATTCTAATCATCGTCGGACAGGCCTGGATATTTTTCGGGCAGCATGTCCTGAAACAGTTGTTTGTGCATTCTGATCGCATTTTCCAGGGCCTCGGTGGGTGGTAGCCCCATAGCCTCTTCCAAGTCTTCATGATGGACCTGTGCGTGGGATCGCCTTTCATTTCAAGCGGTAGTAAGGTATACTGTTCATAGATCGCCATGGCTGTTTTCCTGATACGGGGGCGCATTTGGGTGTACGTCTGTTGTAAATTATCCTCCCCGGCGTCCTCAATCGCTGCAGCGTAGTATTGATAGCTGCTGTCACAATACGATCCCAGAAGGTAGGTTCTGCTTCACTTTCCACGGACGTATGCTGACTATCTGAGGTCAAGCTCCCCGCATCACTAGATAGACTCTCGGCAATCTCTGTTTCGGTATCAGTCGGTACACTCTCAGCAGTATCTGTATCAGCATCCGCCTCAACGGACTCCTCAGAGTCTTCAATCCCATGTATAGTTTTCTGGTGTCGCATCATATCGTAATGTCTGGTGAACGTGCGTTCGCACTCAGAGCAAGTATAAATCATGTTGACGGTTGAACGTCGACTGTACGTGTTTTTGGAAATACGCTCGCTTTTATAGACAGTAACGCCCGTCAACGCTTAGCTTAACGCTTCAACGCCCTGGTGAATTAGCTCAGAAGCTCTGATTTCCATGGAATTGACACCAATTCATCGAAATGCAGCGACGCCCGTCAACGCCCGTCGTTACGCCTTAACGCCCGTCTCAACGCCTTAACGCCCGTCTCAACGCCTTAATGCCCGTCTCAACGCCTTATGCCCACCTCAACGTTTTAACACACTTAACGCGGAACGTCACGCACGATGCGTTCAAACAAACAGCTTTAAAGAAGCTGTTTCGAGAGTGTGCCGCTTTCCAGCTCATGACCGAGGCCTTCAACATTGACGCCGTTCTTTCGATTTCATATGACTGTCTCGTCCAACAATTTCCATAGCATCACGAGGTCGACATAAGCTGACCATCAATGTCATCACACAACGTCAACTCAATAATAATAGCCGCCACATTAACGCCACCAACGCCACCACCAACGCCACCAACGCCACCACCGGGCGTTGACGGGCGTCAACGCCCGGTGGTGGTGGTGGTGGGAACACCACCACTGGGCACACATACCTGGTGCACCCTGTACCCTATAGCCCGTAGGGCATAGGGTACGTACGAGTAGTAGCGAAAGTGAGCATTTTGGGGCAGTGAAGGAAGGTATTTGGTGTAGAGATGGACCATCCGTGGTCCGAATGCGTCATGGGAGGTGTCATCTTGTAGTTCTCGGCGTGCGCGGTTTAAAGGTTTCCACCGCGGTGGAAACCTTTGCGCGCCGGGGTCAAAGGACAGTTCCGGTCACCTTTAGCGACGTACACCAATCAGAAGCGAGTATTTCAAATCCGTCACAGAGCTCTCGTCCAATCAGAAGCGAGTATTTTGACCCGGTGCATTATGGGACATATCCAAGATGGCGGTTCCAAAATGGCGGATCCAACATGGCGGCTCCAAAATGTCGGATCCAACATGGCGGCTCCAACATGGCGGCTGCTGTGGATATCCCTCAAATCGAGGTCTGCACGCCGAGAACTACAAGATGACACCTCCCATGACGCATTCGGACCACGGATGGTCCATCTCTACACCAAATACCTTCCTTCACTGCCCCAAAATGCTCACTTTCGCTATTACTCGCACGTACCATATGCCCTACGGGCTATAGGGTACAGGGTGCACCAGGTACGTGTGCCCAGTGGTGGTGTTCCCACCACCACCACCGGGCGTTGACGCCCGTCAACGCCCGGTGGTGGCGTTGGTGGTGGCGTTGGTGGCGTTGGTGGTGGTGTTGGTGGTGTGTGGCGGTGGTGTTGGTGGAGTTGGTGGTGGTGTGTGTGGTGGTGGTGGTCAGCAGTATGTCGACCTCGTGACCCATAGGAAATTGTTGGACAAGGACCCAGTCCATATGGAAATCGAAAGAACAGCGTCAATGTTGAAAACCTCGGTCATGAACTGGAAAGCGGCGTATGTCAGAGCAATAGCACAAAAGCAATATTTGTTTGAACGCATCATTAAACGACGTTAAAGCGTTAAGAAAGTTTGTTAAGGCGCTGAGTGCGAACGCACGTTCACCAGACATTACGATATGATGCGACACCAGAAAACTATACATGGGATTGAAGACTCTGAGGAGTCCGTTGAGGCGGATGCTGATACAGAGACTGCTGAGAGTGTACCGACTGATACCGAAACAGAGATTGCCGAGAGTCTATCTAGTGATGCGGGGAGTTTGACCTCAGATAGTCAGCATACGTCCGTGGAAAGTGAGGCAGAACCTACCTTCTGGGATCGTATTGTGACAGCAGCTATCAATACTTACGCTGCAGCGATTGAGGACGCCGGAGAGGATAATTTACAACAGGCGTACACCCAAATGCGCCCCCGCATCAGAAAAACAGCCATGGCGATCTATGAACAGTATACCTTACTACCGCTTGAAATGAAAGGCGACCGCACGCACAGGTCCATCATGAAGACCAAGCATCACTTGGAAGAGGCTATGGG
>JAVTVY010024959.1:0-117613 GCA_036873755.1 Hanleya hanleyi | reverse complement strand
GAGGTCACCGTGACAGAACCTCCAGATGACACAAAGTCAATTTCTAACGAGGGTCACTTAATCAACCAGGATGACAGTGGCTTCATGAGCCCACCGAAAGAGAGCGAATCCATAGAATGTCCAAACTCGCAAACTGGAAATGTTCCACTGAATGTGACCAATGGAGGTCTGGATAGGACTTCGATCAATGTTGTGAATATGAAACCGGTTGATACTGATACAGCAGCTGATGAGTTAGGAAGAGTGGAAAACGAAGGCAGGATTGACAAGTCAAATAATAACTCCAGTTTAGGCCATGAATGCATAACCCCAGTCAAGAAAGATGTTCCCAGAACTGTGGAAAACACAGGAAATAGCGTGTTAAATGTTGACAAGCCTGGTACCCGCAGTGACACAGAAACCCAGGTTTCACAGCAGATACATGTACCAGATGTAAGCAAAGACAACATGCGCTATGCAGATCAAGTGGATAATATCCAATTAGACAATGCTGCTCTTGATGCTAGAAAATTTGAGGACAGTGGAGTTGGTGTTGAGAAAGTGTCAGCTGCTAGCAGACGTAACAGAAAGTCACTTGGCAGTGATGCGGATGAGGAAAGAGAACAACGACCTGCAAAGAACAGAACTCCGCAATCATCCATTTCTGAGGGCACTATGTCTGTGGTAAATTCGCATGGCACAAGTGCTTTCGTTGACAGCACCGACAAGTTCTATGTTTTCAGTACAGAGTTGGATGAAGGGAAGACCAGTGGCAATTGTCCAGACACCCAGCAGCATGAAGTGTCTGGTGGTCCGAAATTACCAAAAATGAAGCGAGAACTGTTTGGAATAGTGGAAACCTGTTTCCATAAGAAGATCACACCCGATTTCATCCTACTTATTCTGTATGCCAGGAGAAAATATGATCAAACGGCCAAAAAATTCTTCAAGAACATTCCTGAGCCTGTGCTAAACCGTTTATACAATGAGGTTGATGCCCCTAATATTACATGTGTAGGATGTTGAATATTCCATAGGTGGACTGTAATGATCAGATCTCCTCGAGTAGTACTTTACAAGCTGAGAAAATTAGACTTGAAGACTTTTTTTTATAGATAACAAATATATCCATATTAAATAGAGAAATTGTGATCCATAGACTGGTCTTCTAGTCAAGTTTAACGCTGGTCCACAAAACACGAGGGTGAGTGGGAAAAGCAAAGCAAATCTAAAGGAAATTTTTGGTATATTTCTATACGTTAATCAATAATAAATTAACGGAATGCCCATAGATAATATTATCAAGTGCTATCTGATCCCTGTGTCCTCAAGTCTGGAACAGCTCAGATTAAGTGATATCCCAATGTATTGTTATTTACATACCATGTTGTGGTTATGTTTATTTGATGTCTTGTGCTGAATGTAGTAAAAGATCAAAGTTGTTCTCTTTCCAGTTTTATTTATACATGTGCATATGCAGGTGCTAATTATGGACTCAATTTTACCTAATCTTGTGCAATAATATTTTCAACTTAAAGTGTTTTGTGCCTTTGAGAGTCCAGTCTCCATCATAATCACCCTACATGTCCATATTTTCTGTGTGTAGAATAAAGGTCTTCTGATCCAGAAGTATGTATTGCTACTGCATGGCAGCCTGCACAGCAGGGCTCAATTTTCGTAAGAATATATAGAGACTCTTGCAATTCCAGCCTAGTATGGGAATGAATCAACAGTTACTCATTTCCATCCAGTTTGCTCAAACTTCATCGGAAGCATTTAGATTTCCTTCATTTTGTGACAGTGCTCACAAGATTCGGATTCCTGTGAAAAAGTCAGTCATGCTTTTCTTGCATCCTTCAAACAGCAATAAATAATATCAACCCACCAAAAGAAGGCATGAAAAATACAATTCCTGGTGGCCTAAATGCTGGGAATGATCCATTTTTTATTCCTCCGCTCCGAAGTAGTCCAGAGGCATTGAGTGTTTTCTGTCACACCTAAATTGTACAATCAACTAGAGCTAGAGTTTTGATCAGATGTTTTTAAACTTTGCAGGCTTATTAAACATGTTTCGAAGATGTGCACGTGCTATTAGTGTGATGAAATCTGTCCAATTTATGATGTTTTGGACTTTGCCATTTTCGACATCAATTACAGTGTATCATTGAAACTCAAGTATAGTCAACTAGTCCTATAGTTTTGAGTGGATGTTCCTGAAAGGCTTGATATTGAAGACTCTTGAAAGTTTGTAAGCTTGCTAAACATACTTTGAAGATGTGCAGATCATATTCATGTGGTGAACTGTAAACATTTATCAAAATTACCAGCATTTTTTCCCTGTCACAATTAACAAGATTAAGAAGAGTAATCAGCTATTTACCCCTCGGCCATTTTGGCCTCGGGGTATTGTCGTCTCCTTGTACGTCCGTCTGTTACCGCATTCTAGGCAAAACCGCTTCAGAAACAACCGCCAAATTTTGAACACTTATTTATCTAGTGCTAAATCAGACGCTTAAAGAAAGTGGCTCCCCTCGGCCCATTTTTTACAGAGTTATGCCCCTTTACAGATATATTAATTTTTATTTCTGTCCTATATGCTTGAATGTAACCAACTATATCTGCAGAACTGTGTTCGATACAGCTACTTTATTTTGGAAACTTATTCTAAGAGCCAACCAAAAAGTTATCGCCTCGGCCCTATAATTTTACTGAGTTATACCTTTTTATACGCCCGCCCAAAAGGCGGTCGTATTATGGGATGGCGGTTTCCGTCCGTCTGTCCGTCTGTCCGGTTCTCGTGTCCGGTCTATATCTGGGACAGTTTCCTATCCACAGTTCCAATTTTTGGTGAGTGGATACCCTACGGGGAGACGATGTGTCGCGTACCAAAATGAAGGTCGAGGTCACAGGTCAAAGGTCACTGGCCTAGAAAACAGGAAATCACTGAAGTGTTCGTGTCCGGTCTATATCTGTGAACGTTTTCTATCCACAGTTGCAATTTTTGTGAGTGGATACGCCAGGTGGAGACGATGTGTCGCGTACCAAAATTAAGGTCGAGGTCAGAGGTCAAAGGTCACTGTTGTCAAAAATCAGGAAATCATTGATCGTTGACAGTTTTCTATCTACAGTTCTAATTTTTGGTGAGTGGATGCCCTGGGGGGAACGATGTGTTGCATATTAAATGTAGGTCAAGGTCAGAGGTCAAAGGTCAGTGTGATCGAAAAATCAGGAAATCGTTAAAAAATTCTTATTTTTTGTGAGTGGATTCAATAGGCGGAAATGAAGTGATGCATAACAAAAATTAGGTCAAGGTCAAAGGTCACCCCAAAATTAGGAAATTATTAAAAATAACATTTTTTGTGTCCATTGAGAAATTGAGGGGAGATGGTTTGTCATGTACCAAAATTTAGGCCAAGGTCAAAGGTCAAGGTCACTGTGACCCCAAAATCAGGAAATCATTAAAAATATGATTTTTTGTGTCCATTGAGAAATTGAGGGGAGACGGTTTGTCATGTACCAAAATTTAGGCAACGGTCAAGGTCACTGTGACCCCAAAATCAGTAGATACATTAAGGAGACACAATGTGTCACATACCAAAATGTAGGTCAAGGTCAAAGGTCAAGGTCACTGTGACCCCAAAATTGTGAAATTGTTAAAAATCATGATTTTTTGTGTCCATTGAGAAATTGCGGGGAGACGGTTTGTCATGTACCAAAATTTAGGCCGAGGTCAAAGGTCAAGGTCACTGTGACCCCAAAATCAGGAAATCATTAAAAGTCCTGATTTTTTGTGTGCATTGATAGATTGAGGGAAGAAGATGTGTTGTGTACCAAAATTGAGGTCAAGGTCAAAGGTCAAGGTCACTGTGACCCCAAAATCAAGAAATCATTAAAAGTCACATTTTCATATGCCTGTCGAAGACGAGGTCATGTAATGCGATGTTGCGTTCTGTTCATTCATTCATTAACATTTGTTGTCCATGCGATAGCTCTAGTTTCAAGGTATGGATTGGTACCAAACTTTGAGTATACCTTACTCGCATGGCAAAGTGGAGCCATACATACGAGATCAATTTGTCAAAGGTCTAGGTCGCAGTCCCCCAAAACTGAATCAAGCTTAGCTGACTAAATGTGTTGGAATATTGTTGGAATATTCAAGTCTTTCCCCTGCATGTATATGATATTGTTCTGTGGGGTTGTCTCCCATGTTTGAAACGCTTCATTTAGTTAAACTGTTGTGAAATAAAAACCATACATTTACTAATTTAACGGGAGTCCTTTATGAACTTCACACCTGTTTATTAACTCAAGAACAAAGGTTTACTTCATCACTTTCTTCTTCCTTCATGAAAAATTTTCTCGTCTGAAAGGAATCTATTTGCAGGAAAACTACTAATTTCTTGTGTTTGACTATTGTCGATTTCAGTGTGGGATATGTGAGCTCTCAGCTCTTGCTTCAAGGTCAACCAGTTACCAAGAGTTAAGCTCATTTTAGTTTATCATTCAATGTAAGATGTGATATATGTTACATTCTCATAAGCAAAAAATTGTAGACCTTTCTCCGGATTGCTAGATCAATTGGAATCAAGGCTATTAACCCGTTCTGTACCGTACCGGTACTTGAGTACCGGTAGAAAATAATTCAAGGAATTGTTGCAGATTTCTCATTCATGGGAACATAGATTTCTGGACTTTTAGCACAATGTTATACATTTTTGGAAAGCTCAGATTTCGGGCTTTCCGCGAATCAGACCAACTGTTGCAGGTTGTCTAAATTACTGGATGACACCACGATTATATTCCTAGTTAGAAATGCCTCAAATAGCTGGTACAGAAAGGGTTAAACAACCTTGAAATGTGAACCAATGTAATTCCAGATATACGGGCGTATATTGAAGCCCCTTGGGCTCTTGTTTCAGGTGCAGTTGTCTCTGATTTTGTGATTTATGCTTGAATGTAAGCAGTATATATAATTAACTGTGTTTGGTACAGCTACCAAATTATGAGGAAACTTTTTTTATCCAGTTGTATTCTAGATACCTACAGAAAAATAATGCCCCTTTCGGGTGTAATAATCTCCGTTTTTCGTGATCTGTAGTTGAATGTACAAGTTATATCTGCCACTAAATTTTGGAAACTTGGTTATCTAGTTGTATTCTAGAAGCGTACAAGAAAAATCATCATCTCAGCCCTTATTTTTTAGAGTTATGCCACTTTTCGGGTGTATTAATCTTGGATGAGTTTGAATGTAACCAGTTATGTCTGAAGAACTGTGCTCACAACAGCTACCAAATTTTGTAAACTTATTTATATACTTGAATTCTACAAGCCTACAAAAAATTATTCGTCTCGGCCCTTATTTTTCAGAGTTATCACCCTTTTTTGTGTATTAATCTAGATATGATTTTGTGATATATGTTCTTGAATGTAGCTGCTATATCTGCAGAATTGATGATATTCTCTAAAAAGGACAATTCTGGATGATTAGTATAGCCATAATATGTTGCACATTCTCAGCATTTTTCTCAATTGCTTGGGGGAAGCTGAGGGGGGTTGTGAGACTCAACCTCATGTTTATATTGCTCCCAAATGTAGTGCTATCAATTCACCCCTCACAAGTCTCTGGTGTGCAACACAACTGAATTTTTATCTAGAATGGTGATGTTTTTCATTGGATCTGGAATGGAGGCATTCATGTCGGAACGAACATCCTTCCCATTCCCTGGGAGATGTGCATGCCACTTTGAGCAACCCATTCGATCAAGCTGGACTATTGAGCTGGAAGGGATTTATGCCACATACATTGCATTAAGCAGTGCGAAGAGGAAAGCCTCTGCCTGGAATTGGATATATGAAAGGGGTAAACTCCTAGTTCATGGATCTTGAATATCCTGTGGATACATTACACAAGGGACATACATGTACGTACTGGCATAGGCTTACTCATTCTCCACTAATTCACATAATAGTTTGTAGACATGCAGTTATTCTCCTGATGCAAGTAATGTAACCAGAAGCCCAAAGCAGCATGGAGGGCTGATATTAAAGTATATGGGTGACAAACAGAATAATTGGTTGTTGAATTCATATCAATGCTTGTATCAGGTCCTAAACTATAAAGCTTCCTCCACCAACCAAACTGACTGTCACCATATGAGTGAAACAAACTTGAGTGTGACATTAAGCCAAATCCCCCCCCCAAACTATAAATAAGGGCCCTCGGTGGCCGAGTGGTCTAAGGCGCTTCGCTGGTGACCGCTAGCCTCACACCGCTGAACCGGCACGGGTTCGAGCCCAGCTGGTCCATGTGTGAAAGTTTGTCAGTTACTTGCCGAAGGACGGTGGTTCTCTCCGGGTACTCCGGCTTCCGCCACCAACCAAACTGACTGTCACCATATGAGTAAAACAAACTTGAGTGTGACATTAAGCCAAATTCCCTATAAGATATATGATGGGCCTGATATGAGCCATGACATGAATTCAACAAGTTATTATACATGTAATATATGGTACATGTAATAGATTTCACTGACAATGTGAAAACTGGTGTCTTCATGGTATGTGGATCCTGTTTTCAGATGTTTTAATTATTGTAGGCATTATGATATTGTTATACAGTTATCTGACAATTCTGTACATGATTTGTAATGATTAATTGTTATCGAACTCAGTTGATTTCCGAGTTTAGCCCATTCTCATTAGAACATGATATTGTATATATATCCTGTGTATATAGGTTAATATTTAGCGTATTAAACTTGTCATCAGCAGCTTCATCAATTCATATAATTATTGCATATACTTGTCATCAGCAGCTTGATCAATTCATATAATATTGTATATTACTATTTAGTGTATTATACATATATATTTATGTTTATCTGCATGGCATATCTGTGATATATGATCTATTTTCCATGTGAAACATTCCCGAATAATTATGAAAAGTTTATCGTGTTGATCAAGTTAATATACAAAAGATGCAGTGATTCAAATATTTATACATGTATATTTATAAACAGCAAAGTTTATATATTGTATTCAAACTTTTAAATGTGAAAATGGCTTGCAGAATAAAATTAATTGCATGCAGTGCTACCGTTTGTATCTGGGTTTTTACCCCTCGGCCATTTTGGCCTCGGGGTATTGTCTTTGCCATGTACGTCCGTCCGTCCGTCTGTACGTCCGTCCGTTACCGCATTTTAGGCAAAACCGCTTGGGACACAACCACCAAATTTTCAACACTTATTTATATAGTGCTAAGTCAGACGCCTATCGAAAGTGGCTCCCCTCGGTCCATATTTTACAGAGTTATGCCCCTTTACAGATATATTAATTTCTATTTCTGTCCTATATGCCTGAATGTAACCAGCTTTATCTGCGGAACTGTGTTTGGTATAGCTATTATATTTTGGAAACTTATTTATATTGTTGTATTCTACAAGCCAACAAAGGATTACTCGCCTCGGCTTATTGAGTTATGCCCCTTTCGGATGTAATAATCTCCGATTTTGTTATCTGTAGCAGAATGTACAAGTTATATCTGCAGATCCGTGTTCAGTACAGCTTATTTGTCTCGGATCTTATTTTACAGTGCTAGGTCAGACGCCTATTGAAAGTGGCTCCCCTGGGCCCATATTTTACAGAGTTATGCCCCTTTACAGATATATAATTTTTCTATTTCTGTCCTGTATGCCTGAGTGAACCAACTACCGACCTCTTGATCATCCCACATAGAACTATTTCTTCCCCAGTTCACACTACACATGGGTCTCAATCACTTGGGGAAAGCCGAGGGGTTTTGATTATATCAATCTCCTGTTTACCCCTTGGCTAAACTTGCCAAAGGGTATTGTCGTCGACATGTACATCCATCCGTCCGTCTGTCCGTCACAGCTTTCTCGTTACCAAGATATCTTTGGAACGAGTTACCCTTGGTATAGATCATCGATACATCAGTAAACTTTAAAGGAATGACCAAACCAGTTTCCCTGATTGGGTAGAAACCTTGGCGGCCATCTTTAATTTATGCAAAATCTTTAATGATGTATATGTTTTATACCATTTGAGTGTTCTATACTTGGTATACTGCATAGATGTATCAAGAGATTTGCACTGAATAATCACATCAGTTCCTCTGAGTGGCAGGAAGGATGGCCGGCCATCTTTAATTTATGCAAAATCATTAATGATCTCTATCTCTGATATCGTTGAAGTGCTCGATGCATCAAGAGACTTACAATGAATGACAGAACTGGTTTCTCTGATTGGGCAGAAATCTTGGCGGCCATCTTTAATTCATGGAAAATCTTTAATGATTTATATCTCTGATACCATTTGAGTGTTCTATACGAAACTTGGTATACAGCATCGATGTATCAAGAGACTTGCAATGATTAACCACATCAGTTCCTCTGAGTGGCAGGAAGGATGACCGGCCATCTTTAATTTATGCATAAATATTAATGATCTCTATTTCTGATACCGTTCAAGTGCTTGATGTAAAATTTGGTATACATCATCGATGCATCAAGAAACTTACGATGAATGACAGAACTGGTTTCTCTGATTGGACGGAAATCTTGGCGACCACTTTTAATTTATGCAAAATCATTAATGATCTATATCTGATACCATTTTGTGCTTCATATGAAACTATAACTCATCGATACATCTGAAACTTAGAATTAATGACAACCAGTTTCTCTGATTAGGTGGAAAACTTGATTGCCATCTTTAATTTGTGCAAAATCTATACCTCTGGTACTGTTAAAGTGTTTGATACAAGACTTTGTATACATCATCAGTACATCAAGAGTCTAAAAATGAATGACATTACCATTTTCTCTGATTGGATGGAAACCTTGGCAGACATTTTTAATTTATGTAAAATCATTGATGATCTATATCCTTTGATATTATTCAAGTGTTCTGTATGATGCTTGGTATACATCAAGAGACCAGTAATGATTATTGGTTTCTCTGATTGGATGGAAACCTTAGGGGCCATTACTAATTGCAAAATTTTTGATAATCTGTATATTTCTCACTTGACTGCTTAGTGTTCCTGACATCTTCAAAGTAGTATGATTCAAATGGTTCGAGGATGAAATTCATACCCGTCCCATCTCAAACTACTGTAGGCAACTAACCAAGCCAGTGTATCGATCCTAACCGATTGATCAATACATTGGCTCGCGAGGATGGTCAAAGCTAGGTGCAGGCCTAGTCTTCTCAGAAACGCCTTATTTAGCAGGCTAGCTTGACATATATTTCTGAATATATTCTGACAGATGGGTAATAATTTTTTTCATTTTCTTCAAAACTTCAGTTTGAGGTGAAACATCAAAACTCCAGTGTTGTTCTCCTCTGTGTATTTGTCTCAATTTCCTATCCTGGTCAAGAAAATTGTTAAAAGTGGGGTGGATTCGAACATGCTCAATATAACAGAGAAATCATATTCAGGGCACCGTGATGAGCTTTGTTGCCTCGGAAATGTTGGTACCAGAATTTAAGGGCTTTTAAAATGAGAGTATTCACCTATCATTAGTCTACAAATGGGGGGAAAAATTTAATAGTCTACAGAGGACAAAAAAACTGCAAAACATCTCTTTGGCTAATTTTTGTCCCTCCTTTCTGGCCCCTAGAATCTGGTAAAAACAGTTTGTATGCTTTCTAAAGTGTTTTGAGTAGTGCCCGAATACGTCTCCTGAACGGCATGTTTTTATTTCCCTCGCTAAAACACTACTTGTCTGAATTCCCCCCACCCATGCAGCAAAGTGAATTCGGACAAACTTTGGCCATAATTACCACAATTAATAATACTGAAAAACCTCAAAAAATGTGCGAATCCACTCCATTTTACGGTAGGTACTGTTATTCGAAACAGTTATACTGTTATGCTGTGTTCATGTCCATTACAGCATAATTTCATGTACGTATCCAGTTAAATTAATTTGGGAAGACAGATTTTTGAGTGGCATTTAGAATCGAAAACAAGAAATAAAAGATTGTTGATCTGAGAATCCGACTGGGCAGAAGTAGAGGAAATGCAATCACAGGCGACATCTTTCCGTGTTCAAAGTATCTGTATACCAAATCTGGAAAGGGGGCATTCAAGTATTACGTACATAGCGTGGGGGGGGGGGGCCCGGGGGGGTCTAAAAATCAGTATTTTTTTCCTACACTGTACGCTGGGTTAAATTATGAATTGGGAGAATGGCGAGGGGGGTTTATATAGTCCAATTTTTTGCAAAGGTAATACCTGCCCTAACATGCTGTTCAATGTTATTGTCTGGAACCAAGTTGACCCATGTGGCACCACCTGTGCAACATTTGGGAAGTCTTTCTGATGTGTTTGCCTGAAAACTAAGTCTGGTGAAAAAACAGTCGGACAGACGGACAGGCTGTTAGCTAGCCAGAGGCACCCTGTTTTAAATTTCGGCATCCTAACTTTAGTTGATTTAAGGTGGCTCCCTGGTACAAGAATGACTGTTCTGCGCAGCTTTTTGCGCATATCAATTACCTCCTTTGTAATCGCACTCTTGTAAGCGAATGAGATACTTTGACAGGCAACGTTTACGTTTCAGCGACTCGTTTTGTAAGCAATTGATAAATTTTCCATTGTGACATCATGACGTCGTATGGCAAACTAACTGTTGGCGTGGATTATGTCGACGTCAAGATGTTGCATTGTTGGGACTTCATTATAACTGGCGGGAAAAAGTGTGGGAGTAGGTGGGTTCAGAGCCCCATTCATGCCCTTTTTTGGATGGCGACTTACATTAAAATTGAGTTGTTCAAAAACTGCATGTTCCAAGGAATACATATTAAAACATGAGGCTGCACCTAAAAGGTGCAACAACCCCTCAGCCAGATAATTTTAATCAGTGTATATTGGTACACCATGAATGGAAAATGCATATGTAAAGACCTGAAAGATTTGATTGAATGCAGAAGATGCTTTCGAATTTGATTGACCACCCAACAATCCTGCATGTCAAATTTGAAGTCCCCAGCTGAAATGGTTTACTCTCTATCACGTTCACAGCATCATATGAACATTTTGCATGATGTTGCCATGGAAACCACAAAAATCATCACAATGTGCCCAAATTCTATAGGCTTGTGGTTGACCACCAAACTTTGAAGTCTCTAGAGACAACGGTTTGGCTTATAGACCGGTCACAAGAATTGTTGACGACTGATGACCGGACATTTTGCGTGACATTGCCATGGAAACCACAAAAATCATTGTAATGTACCCGAATTCGAAAGGCTTGTGGCCCCTAGCTGAAACAGTTTACCTTCTATCACGTTCACAGCGTCATATGGACATTTTGCATGATGTTGCCATGGAAACAACAATAATCATCACAAATTCTATAGGCTTGTGAGTGACCACCCAACAATCCTGTGTACCAAATTTGAAGTCTCTAGAGGCAATGGTTTGGCTTCTAGACCGGTCACAAGACGACCAGACGACCGACTGGACAGAACCCCACAGCCTTTAAAGGTCAACCCAAACGGAATTTTTTTTGGTCTAAAAATCCTTAAAAATCATAATTCATACTTCACTTTGTATGAAAAAAATATTGAAAAAATTCTAATCTGATCAGAAACACACGTAATATGGGAGCAAAGTGGGCTTTTTCACACTTTCACAGCTGGGTTGATGACGTCACGCAGGGAAGTTGCCTGAGAAAAAACAGCGGATAACATGGAAAGCGAGTGCAGTCAGAGCTCCGGTTCAGATGTCGATTCGAGCGATATCAGCTGCTTAGATGGAAATATTTTTCGCCAAGAAGATGAAATAGACATAGAGGAGGATGATGACGGGCAAATTAAGTTGTTTGCAGACCAACGGCGGAATTCAGCCCTATCAATTTGAGCCGTACGGCTCCGATTCTGACAGTGACAACCACTCTGACAACGTGGAACTCGACGACGACAGGATTCGGAGAGGTCGTTTGTTGAATACAGATTGGTATGCAACTTGACTGGAAACCTTATTATCGTCATCTATAAGACCAAATGTCCATATATTTCAAACTGTATTGAATGTAGAACGATTCTGTGATGTAAAGAACGAGCACATCTGTGTTGTTATTGTTGTTACTGACCGAGGCAGCCTTTTCGAAGGGATACTCCGGGATTCGGCAGTATGGACAGTAAACTGTTGATAACTCTACTGATATACGTCCGATTTGAATTTTGTTTGTTTTCCCATAATCCCCATGAAATACTAATTTCAGAATTATATAGTTTGATAAAAAACCTTTGGACATTCATGGCGAAAAGTGCTCAATTTTCGACAAATTACCTCAATTAAATTGAAATCGAATGATATTCCCACAATCTCAAATGTCAAGGGATTATGAAAGTATTATTATCACTTCTGTATCTACAGCCATTCACTCCAATTGGTGTTTTTTATTTATTTACTTATCAAACGTATATATATTTATGAAAGATCATTTTATTATTATTAAATAGTATATATGAAATAGAGACTCGTCCAGTCTAACCTGTAGGTGCTCAAGCAACAAATGCCACGGGAGAGCGAGCAGGGCATGTACAGCCTTCTCCCTGCCCGCGGCCTCGCTTGCAGGCTAGGTTCGTTCAGCCGATGTCCGTGATAGATTCTCCTTGTCCGATTTCTTTGCCGTCACATTCTGATTGTTCTTAGGTTTGATAGTTGGAATAGCTGTCCTCTTTAGTTTTGGTTTGTACCCGAATTCAACTGCTACGCTGTAGATGTCCTCGAATGATGTCTAATTTCTGTCAAAATGTGCCGAGCAAATTATACGAGTACTGGCTCGGGCCCTCTTTCCACACTCTCGTGTTGCGTACAAATTTCGTCCAATTTGCAGCGATTTTCTCGTCTTTAGGCCACAAATGAATACTAACACCGTCATCTGTAGTAAAACTGCAACCTCCCACTACACAACGTCGCGGCATATTTAACAAATGATGCCCCGATACTCCGAAAATCTCCAGAAATCGGCAGCTACTTACGACTGTGGTATACGGCTTTAACATACAGAATACAAGACGGCTTCCCTCCGTGACGTCACAGCTGGAATTGACAGGAGAGCGATTTTCACCTTTCAAACGACAATATCTCGCCAACCAGACTGCACAAAATTATGAAAAAAATATCATTATTTTCAGAATCGAAAGGACTATTTTTTATATTTTTCACCTCAGAGCGTTTGGGTTGACCTTTAAGGCTGAGGGGTAAAAATGACAAAATCTACATGACTTTTGAACATGCTGAAAACAATTATGTCTCAAGTATCATGAGTATTGGATGTTTTACATAGTATTCACATTGAACCAATTTGCCACAGGTCCACGTTCTTCAAGCAGAAAATTAGAAAAAGGTAATACGCCATGCTCCAATGTTTGTATGATTTTCTGATATAGGATGAACTTCCAGAGCTGTAAAAAAAATATGAAAAAAAATGACATGACTTTTCTCCGAAACCAGGGAGCCACCTTAACACAGAAGAGATAGGAAGTAGACACACTGTTGTCAGGAAAATCCACAAAAAATGGAATTTTGAACGGCACCCTGATTTCAATTTCTGGCTAAAACTATGACGGACGGAGTTCTAAAGTTTGCCTCAAGCCCATTCGAGGCATCAGGAGGGATAAAGAAGAAATACATGTAATATGGTCAACAATTCCTTTATTAAAACAGAATATAAATAAGGTAAAATTGTTTAGTAGTAGCCACTGGGAGCAGGATTTTTTACCATCTGAATATCATTGTTAAACTTACCCAGACTACATACAGCACCATTTGTGCTGAACTGTCTTTTTCAAACATTCCTTTATTCCTTACATTTGATTTATGTAATTTGCCATCCGTGGTAACATTGATGTATAATATTCTCTACTATCTAAGCACTGAAGTGCCTCTTCAAACAAGCACAACAATATCACAAGTAAATACTTCTTTTGAACATAAAGATATATTAACAAGCAACAATAAATGCTATTTTTTCAAGTAATGTTGATTCGCCTTCATGAGACGCATTAACATTTTACAGTAACAAATATAACCTGTAACAACAAAATTAATATATATTCTATTTACAGCAGTGTCCATTCCATATAGTGTTGGCTTGTTCAGCCTATGAACATCTTCATAACAATAAAAATAACTTTCACATAAACATTTAACTGCATTGTCTTATAGTGTTATCAATAAAAACATCCATATACTGAATTTGTCAAATTATATTCAGAAACGAGATCAGTAAAACTGTATCAAGATTGAAAGTTGCTCTGGATTCTTTGGTAATACTTAGACATTGGTTGGAGATTACACAGCCGTTGGTTTGCCATCTCTTACATATGTGAAGACTTCGGCCGAGGTTTTGGGAGTGACAGTCTCTCCAGCTTTTGGTAGTCGTCCATATTTTTTCAAGAATGCCTGTTTTACCTAGATAATAAGAGAAGCAGGAATTATTAAGAACTTCCAACATGCCTTGACTAAAGCCATTCAGAATCTGAACACTTACAGTTTCCTTGATTGTAGATATTCATAATATATACAATAGCGAATATTCATACCCCCTCAATGATTTTAGTCAGTTTATTTCCAAGTCAACTGATTTGTCCTCATAATATGTCAAGCTGGATGGTAGTTTTGCAAATGTGTTGTCCAAATGACAATTACTAGCTGTACCATTACCTTGAATTGTCTGTCTTTTCGCTTCATGAGTCGTCTTTTTCTGTTGGCCTGTGCGAATAATAGAGGGAATTCAATACTGAAGTTAAGGGAGATGTTGAAAGCCGCAGAACTCTCAATATTTGAAGTGACAAGTAGATGCATGATGTGACCCACGGTAGGGCCAGATTGCCAATTTTAGTCTAGTAAGTGATGTCAAAATGTTCATGTAATCATGAAAGTTATAAGTTACTTGTCACAGTACCAGAACAATAAGTTTATAAATGGAGAAGGAGAAATGAGCACTGGTCCAATAGTCCAATATATCTCTGCCCCAGAATTGAAACCTGTAATCCAGAATCATATTTTGGAATCTTGAATGATATTCTGGCACAACCAAAAACACGGTGTATTGACTAAAATTATCTCCCCAAACAGAAGAATTCCAATTTCGTAATTGTTACAGTCAAACCATCCAGATTGAAAGGTTTTTCAAGCAAATGGTCGAAAGGCTGCACAATACTATGTAGCCAACCAACAGCCGTAATTTTCACTTCCTTTTTGCCAAACTTGCCTGGATTGATTTGTAAGCATATCACAACAACTTTCATCTTTAGCATATTTAGAACATTTAATTACAAACTGGCACTTTGGTTTGGTTTCAGCAACAAAGCTGCAGTTGACATATGATTGCCTGGCAAGCTATTACCCAACACGGTAATTCGATCCAATGCACCACACACAAACACATTTTCATAGGCGAACTGTATTCATTCGAGACAGAAACGAAACTCAATGATATAACCTTAACTTGTTAGTACTAGTTGAAAGCAGTGTAATATATTGATTTAAATACTCTTGAATATATGTTGACAGTTGTTGATGACACGGACTATTAGCAGATAGAGGGATTGTTTATAATGGCACTGTAATCTTGATGCTGAGCACATATGTTAAGGTGGCTTGCAGGATGAATGTGTGATGTCATTTTGAAAGAGTTGTCCCCCTTTAACTTCATAGCCTCCCTAATAATAACATATACCGGCCGGTGGCTGCAGACAGAGTGGGTGGGGTCCTTTACAGCACTTTGTATGAAACATTTTAACAAAAACACATCAATTTTGTTTGATTCGCCAATAGATAATACTATGGAGATTCTTTGTTGAAATTTATCAAAATGCCATTGAACAAATTCTTTCCTTAGTACATCTATGTATGACAATTTCAATCGGGTGCACTGTGTGCGATACAAGTACAACTTGTCAAGTAGCTTTTCCAGATTCAAAAAGGTTCCCTATACCTATTGTATTTAGCTCACATGATGAATAGTCAAACTCTTTAGTCAATTTTGTACTTTCAAAGTGCAATTTGTTTACATCATATTAAAGATAATCTTCCAAAATATAGGATTTATACCCTGTTTCTTGTTTTACGACTTTAATTTTAACAATTTCAATGTTATATAGCGCCACAAGCAAGTCGGAACTTGTGACGTTATTATGGAACTAATTCAGCTGACATGCGCTGTTCAGAGTTAGCTATTATGACTAAATTAAGTCTCTCATTGAAATAGAATGGAAAATCCCAAATTACGTACATATCTTAAAGATGTAATCAGCCTCAAAATGGATGGATAAGATTTTGTAAACTCTCCCCTGTGCGTTTGTCAGTCATGTCAGTAGGGAAGATTACTAAAGCATCATATATATTATATTTGATGATTGTAGGATCGCCATTTACAACGGATGCAAGAATATCTTGTCAGATAAATTTGTAACTCTGCTCGCTTTGACCATGTTGACCAGTATTCTGTTTCGCCATTGAGTGTGTGTTGTACGCGGGGAGGAAAATGACGTAGGAGTGATGTAGTGACGAATCTGAATGCTGAACAGCTACAGGCATGAGATAACATCCTGGCTCGTGCCTAAGATTCAGTAATGTCGCACAGCATACATTAGCAGAATGCACCACACATGTATATGCTTGTTGACACGGTCGTGGAAAAATAAACGGCATGGCATGCTGTTTATTTTTAAAGATCAATTCCTTCTATTTTCTCGTGAATGTTTGAAACAAGTTTAGTTTTTTTGTGGCCAAATGTGTTTCATTTTGTACCTCTTGTAACATATGTCACTTTCGCTGAGTTTGAGACACATCGATTTCAGCCTAGATTTGAGGCTGATTACATCTTTAAATTTACTCATGGTCTGGTCACCATAGCATATGCTTGGAGCATGTATCGAATAAATATTTAGATGGCTATGCATGTTTAATTTTTGTCTATACTCATATTCGAAAAATGAACTCGCCTTTATGGAGATAAATATTGCAAATATCGCATGGAAAAGAAGCAGAATCCCGCAGAGGCCAATTACGCTCAGCTTGTCCCAGAATTCAACTGTATCTACTGGCAGGAGTTGAGACAAGTAGGCCATACAAGAGTTCTGTGCAGCATGAAGACCGAGGAATATCAAGGATCCCAGAATGTACACATCCTGTAAAGGGAAAAACGGTATGTCATCAGATTTTACTTTCAACTACTTTATTAATGTACATTGTCATCATCTTGCAGTTTATTGTCTGCACTTCATGATCATCTGTAGAGGTACTGCTGTTATGATGGAAGCCTAAATAGGCATCACGTTCTGTAGGATCTGACAGTCTGAAAAAGTAAGGGAACTTGCTTTTTTGAGGGCTTTCCAAACTTATGCAGGTTTGATTGACCGGTTCTGCACAAGAAATAACTCTTCAAGCAATGCACACTCTCCAAGTATTGATTAGCATATTCTCATTTGCATGTAGCCTAGCTACGACTATGTAAGGGACTATTGCCTGACTGGCTATCAGTAGAATCTTTGATTTGCATATCCTAATTTGCATGTAGTCCTCTGTGATTGATTTACTGTCATGACTTCATACTCATTATTATATAACTATATGGTTTTTGAAACAATTGTATGTCATTGAGGTAGTTTGTTTCTATAAATGAATGAACTTCCAGTGGCATTTTGGCCAAAGGTGTGCGTGGTCTGTCTGTACATCATCTTTTTTCACACAATATCAATTAGAACAATGGAACAATTAGAACCAGGCTGTAAATGGCAATGGACCAGAAACCCATCTATTTTTGCTTAAAGGTGAACTGCAAAGCTTTCCAATGTTCTGCTAAAATGCCAAAAATCAAGGCCTTTGTACACGTAGTTAGTTGTTTATGTGTGGTAATAGTTCTGTGAATTATTTTCTTCTTCTGAGTATATGATAAGTCAGAACTTATACCATCAGAAAATGGGAGCCACAACTTTTGAAAACGTCATTGATTGCCTCCCATTGTTTTTGGAACATGATGTTTTAGTGGTCCTCAATCATTCATCTGACGCAGCATGACGGCATGTAAAATGATACGTAAAACTTGAATGAAGGGGACCTCTATAACGTCATAACGTTCTACAAGCAAAGAGAGACAAGTTTTCAATACGGATTTATAACAGGATAACTTTAATATTGTTATTGGTATAATTTAGCAAAATATATATTCGCATAAAAATCGTATATCAGTTTTTTCCCATAACACAAGATGTATGTAAGCAACATTTCAGAGAAAAATTATAAGCTTTTACAGTTCACCTTTAATGTGGGAAACTTAAGGTTCCAGGATTTCTAACAAAATTTGAAAATGTGTTTTTCATCTGTTATACAAATTCTTGATGAGAAAAAAGCAACAAAAACATATTTACACAAGCCAATAAGTAAGCTTTTATAATGAGCTGTCAGACATGATGTCTGGAGATAATCACTGAAGACTGGATTAAGTCAGTGAACCATGCATGTTTTATGTAACACATGGTGATGAATTGATCAATTCACTTTCTTCAAACTTAACAAATAATATTGAAAACTAACTAAAATTTAGACTAGGCTACAAGTCATTGCAATTGGTTGATGGAAATTGAAGAAAATCTTTTTCAGATTGGCCTTCTAATAACTCCTATTCTATTGAGCGTAACACAACAGAGAATGCTTCAGATCTTTTCATTGAAGGGATCACGTTTTTGCTGGATTTTTCCAATTATTGAACTGTGAACTATCAAAAAATCAGTTCCAGGACGAAATTAAAGAAAACTGAGGCACTGTTTTGTTTGAAAACTATATTATAGGAATCTGAGTTAAAACATGGCAGTGTGACTAATGTCACAGGACCTACGAAGTAGGGTTTGATATGATTTAAGTGTGTACTCGGGAGATGACTTGGGGGCCCTATGTGCTACCGTGAGAGAATTTGTATAGCAGTCTCTAATTGACAGTGGGTATTATTCCCAGATGTCACCGCTGGTGAGTCATTAACGTAGCAACTATTATCGCCCTCAGTTCCTATTACCCTGGACATTTATCAGCCCAGCAGTACAGCGCGAGGTCACCCGTCCAAGTCTTGACCGGGCTCAAAGTCACTTAACTTCGGTGATTTTATGAGAACCGGTGTGTACAATGTGATATGCCGTATCACGGAACCTTCAAAAGTCACAGTGAAACACACAGCCAAGGGTTCCCGATGGGCATGACAGTGCACTCGCTGAGCCATCAATAAATAATAAAAAATAATTATAAATCAAATTTTTATCAGAATTCGGTCAGCTCAGAACTTGCTGGTAACAATGCCCTAATGCACGTTCATGCCAAAAATCAAGGTTCTAATGTCAACGGTTCTCCTTATTTTGCCGACAAAAGCATTCGGATGGACTCATTTACTTGCTGACTGACTGACTACCGGACAATTTGCAGATGGTAGCCTACTTCATAGGAATATTTTTGATGAATACTTTAGAAGTTATTAGCATAGATATTTGAAGGCTAAATTCTCACAAACCTATCCATTTCAGTTCAAATAATTCAGGTATAGTACACAGAAGAACAAACTTTTCACTAAATTCGAATTTCTTGAAAAAATAGCTTCCAGCCAATATAGACTCGATTTGGTGAGTTTATTTAATGCAATTCAATTGAGCAAAAACTGATAAGATGTTGAAATTGTTATCGTTAGGCATCCTTGAACCTTAAAGTGTAACTGTGGTACTTTTGCAAGTTTACGTCATATCCAAGATGATCATCCAAACTATAGATTCTATAACACTTGTGTCAACAACATCGAGCTAACCAGTGCAATAATTACAAGATCTACCATGGTTGTGTGAAATGTACATGTGTCAAGTTCAGGTGTTCATTAGGAGATTCTATTTCACAAGTCGGATGAGGAAACGGACGTCTGCTTTCATACAAGTAACAATCGAATAAAACAAACAAATAAATTACTACAGGATGAAATTTCCTTCTCAAGTTTAACTGTTGTTTCCATCGGGAAATTGATTTACAAAGCGACACAAATAGCCATACAGCCACGTAATTTCCCCCATTTGAGGGACCACATACATTGGCACGATGCCAACCGAGACGGGAGCATCATCCCAACATCATTGGACAAGTTTTTTTTTTAAAAAAGGACAGAAAGGTTGTCAAAGTTTAAATATGTTTTCAACCTTTCATTGACATTGTAATCTTTGTTGCTAATCAATTTGAGTAGTGCAATAGAATAAAAATAATGTTTTCATAGGCGTGCTAAATCGTTATTTTACACAGTTAGTGTGGGAAAGTTTATATTTTAGGGCAAGGGTAGACTTTCTCACACTAACCGTGCATAAAATAACAATTTAGCACGCCTATGAAAACATTATTTCTTATCTTTATACCCTGTTTCTTGTTTTATGAGTTTAATTGAAAAAAATTCTATGTAATTAATGTTACTGTAGTGCACAGCGCCACAAGCATGTCAGAACTTGTGAGGTTATTATGGAACGATAATTCACGTCACAATGCAACATTGTTACAAAACTGTTCCATTCTCTGCATTGCCGCGTCGTCACGCAGACAGTGCAAGAAGCTAGATGTATGACGTTGTTAACGTCGTCTCCGAGTCTGACATCAAAAGGGGCAGTGCAGATTTCTCTCCCACTGTAGAAAGCGGACTTTGAATCCTCTGAGCCAGAATACGAGTGAAATGTTAGAGGAAAATTGCGTTTTGTTATTCACATCGTTATTTTGAATACGACATACACAAGTATTGCAGAAGTATATACTTCAGCGTGATTCAGTCCTATTTTTGTCCTACTTACTCATGTTAAAGAGAACTTACCAGATATGTAAGGTAGGAAATAGTAGGTAAGCTCTGTTTGACAACCAACTTGAAGGCGATTGCTGTGAGTAGCAGTGTTATTGTGACCACCAGTCTGTCACTTCCATTTGGGTTCAGAGTTATGCTCGCAAAGGCCACGGAAATTATCAGAAACTGAAAATGAATAGGAAAATACTATGGAGATTGGAACCGGTGCAGAGAGTACCTGTCTCCTACTGTCACCAGTTTCATCCTTCAAGGAAGGTTTGGATATACCAGATCTGGACAAATTAGAGTTTGCTATCCCTAATTTCATACACCCTTTCATAGACCTGCCTGAAAGACGAATATATTATGTGATGGCAATTTCCGTTCATCCATTGTTGTCCGGTCTATATCTGGGACAGTTTTCTATCAACAAATAGTTCCAATCCTTTGTGAGTAGATTTTAGAGGTCAAAGATCAGCTGTAGCCTAAAAATCAGGAAATCTTTGAAAAGTGCTGATTATTATACACCCGTCGATAGACGATGTTGTATATTGCGATCCCGATTTGCGTCTGTCTGTTAACTTTTGTCTGTCCTTGTGCTATCTCCAGTTCCAAGTCCTGAATTGGTATCAAACTTTGTGTGTTATGGGTCAAAGAGGAAACCTATTAATTTTGAGGTCAAAGGTCATGGTGATTGAAAATACAGTAAATCATTGAAAATTGTTGTGGTTACTGCAAGTACAGTTCAAGTTTGGCAAAAGGGTATTGTCTGCTTGGTCTGTCCATCCATCTGTCTGTCCATCTTGCTGGTTAACACAATATCTCTTGAAGGATAGTAACCAGATTTTCTTTGTTAATCAATTTCCCAAATCCAAGCTGAACAATACACGTGTTGCCTTGGGTGAACATAACTCATTGTGTGATCAGAATACGGGTTTGGTGAAGTCATAGCTCTATAAATATTCTGTGGTCCATATTAGGAGGAGTGCAATGTATGACCTCTTTAGAATTCAAATTGATTGGCTATTCGAAAGAAATTATCAATACAACCATCACTTGCCATACTTGGAAATCAAACCGGCAGACATCAAAGAAAATCCTCGCTGCATGGTGTTGGCAAGCTCCTATCTTGATTGGCTATATGACATCACATGCATTTCCTGGTTTGAACAATTTACTCTATTCATTATGTCAAGGTAAATGACGGAACGTTAGTGTTGTATTTAACTGGAAACGTGAAGATGTAGATTAATATAACATATGTGCAACTGGTGATGGGTCAGAAGCCTAATGAAGATGACTGACCCTGACCTATTTTATCTAGGTAGAATTTGAGTACTGTTGCTAAATTTTGAACGATTGCATCTAGGTTCTCCAAATTCATACTTCATATGCAACTGTTGATTGACAAGAAGCCTTTTCAATTGGATTGGCCTTGACCTATTTTATCAAGATCAAATTCTAGTTATTGCAGTATGTTAAAGGTGAAATGCAAAGGTAATAAAAGTAAGAAAAAAGCATTTCCCTTTCCTTTTCCAGGGTGTGCACAACTCAGAACACTTAAAATTCCAGGAGTTTTCCAGGAGTTATTTACCAGATTCCAGGAGTCCCTGTATAGAATTCTACATCATAATGTATTTTTTTTACGCTTGAAGAACATTGTTCGACTGACTCGAAGAAATAAAGGATCTCATCAAAATTAGATTTCAACAGAGTTTCTTCATTTTTTTTACAAGCAAAATGGTATCCATTTGCAGTGTCAAATTGTTCTTTCGAGATTTCAACAACTGTGACAGAGACATTTGTCTACTACTGTCTTATAGAAATGAATTTGGACTTCAATTTGGACTACATGGACTTCAGTTTCAGTAGATTTTCATCCAGTTCTTTCTGAACTCGTTGAAGCTCTCCTGCCTTTTTCTGTGCTGAGGCTCGAAGGCTATTTGATTTGGCAACGAATGTTAGATCCCTTTTTTTTTTTTCTTTTTTCTTTTTTCATACCATTTACGGCGACAAACTCGTGAAGTTTTGAAGAAACATTCGATGACTACGTTCAGTTTTATATCTATATAGCGAAACCACAAATGTTAATTTTCCAGGAGTTTCAAGGAGTAATCTTGTTTTTCCAGGATTTTCCAGTACTGGAAATTACATTTTCATTTTTCCAGGATTTTCAAGGAGTTTCAAGGAGTGTGCGAACCTTGTTTTCATGATGATAATAAATTATACAGCCATCAATGAACGAAATCTGGTGATTAGTTTTATTTTTTAAAGAGAAATAAAACATGTGTATGATCAGCGGCTTGAAAACAGTGCATCGCTTATCTCCCCTTGATTTGGAGCTATCCCACCAGAGGCTGTGACGTCATAGTTGAGCCACACTAAAAAAATGGTGGCTAACATGAATGTAGACAGCGACAGCGATGCGGAGGAATTTTCTTACACTTCTTCCTCTTCTTCTGAAGAGGAATTCACGGCAATGGTTAGTGCAGGGGTATCCCTGCCTTACCAACACGAACCTATTGTGAACAAGCTGAGTAGCTAGCAGGTCCTCCGCCAAGTAGCCTGTTTGAGAGCATACAGCATATACGCTTCCAATATCTCCTTAAATATAACTTGGAAAGTTGATATGTGTATGTGGAAAGAGACGTTCATCTGGAATTGTTGAGACAATTTGAGGAGGTTTGGGAAGCAGTAATGGGTAGTGTAACACTGGAATGTAAGTCTGTAGTTGTATATGGATTTGTGGATGGTGAGGTTTATAAATCGATGAGTGGAATAGATCAAGATATCGCGTTCACAACACAGATGGGTACAATATGGGTGAGTGAAATCCAAGATGGTCAATGGCAGCCATCTTGGATTACATACTACCTCAATGAAAATCAATACCAATCGCTGTCTAACTGATGTGAAGCACCGTCTCGAGTTTGAAGTTGATTGGTCAAATTGTTGTCGAGATATCACGTTCACAAGATCCGAGACGGATGGAATCCAATATCGTCAATGGCAGCCATCTTGGATTTGTACATCAGTGAAAATCAATACCAATGGCCGTCTAATTGATGTGAAGCACATTCTCAAGTTTGAAGTCGATTGGTCGAACTGTTCTCGAGATATCGCGTTCACAAGATGTGGGATGGACAGAATCCAATATGGTCAATGGCAGCCATCTTGGATTATGTACCTCAGTGAAAACCAATACCAATGGCCGTCTAACTGATGTGAAAAACCTTCCCTAGTTTGAAGTCGATTGGTTGATTTGTTTTTGAGATATCGTGTTAACAAGATGTGGAACGGAGTGAATCCAATATGGTCCATGGCAGCCATCTTGGATTACGTATCTCAGTGAAAATCAAAACCAATGGCCGTTTAACTGATGCGAAGCACATTCTCAAGTTTGAAGTGGATTAATCAAACTGTTGTCGAGATATCGCGTTCACAAGATGTGGGATGGACAGAATCCAATATGGTCAATGGCAGCCATCTTGGATTACGTACCTCAGTGAAAATAAATACCAATGGCCGTCTAACTGATGTGAAGAACCTTCCCAAGTTTGAAGTCGATTAGTTGAATTGTTCTCGAGATATCGTGTTCACAAGATCTGGGACGGATGGAATCCAATATGGTCAATGGCAGCCATCTTGGATTACGTACCTCAGTGAAAATCAATACCAATGGCCATCTGACTGATGTGAAGAACATTCCCAAGCTTGAAGTTGATTGGTGGAAATGTTCTTGAGATATCGCGTTCACAAGATGTGGGACGAGCAGAATCCAATATGGTCGATGGCGGCCATCTTGGATTACGTACTTCAGTGAAAATCAATACCAATGGCCGTCTAACTGATGTGAAGCACCTTCTCAAGTTTGAAGTCAATCGGTCAAATTGTTCTTGAGATATCGCGTTCACAAGATGTGGGACGGACAGAATCCAATATGGTCAATGGCGGCCATCTTGGATTACTGGCCATCTTGGATTACGTACTTCAGTGAAAATCAATACCAATGGCCGTCTAACTGATGTGAAGCACCTTCTCAAGTTTGAAGTCAATCGGTCAAATTGTTCTTGAGATATCGCGTTCACAAGATGTGGGACGGACAGAATCCAATATGGTCGATGGTGGCCATCTTGGATTACGTACCTCAGTGAAAATCAATACCAATGGCCGTCTAACTGATGTGAAGCACCTTCTCAAGTTTGAAGTCGATTGGTCGAATTGTTCTCAAGATATCGCGTTCACAAGATGTGGGACGGACGGACGGACGGACGGACGGAAGGACGGACGGAAGGACGGACGGACGGAGGGACGGACGGAAGGACGGACGGAAGGACGGAAGGACGGACGGCTAGCATTTCCAAGTCCTCCCACCACTTCGTGGCGGAGGACAACAAAGAACCAGCAGACAACGATAGGATCAGTGACACTGCAGGGGCCGTGGGCGACAGTCATACCGAGAGAATCGGAAAATACAGATTGGTAAATTCCGACTTCTTTCTTTTACCCCCCGTAGCGAATGACGACCAACCTGTTAGTGCGTTTCAGTGAACGTGAATGACACAAGCAAGGGCTTCGTGAGCAATAGCCTAGATTATCTATGTGAGCTATTTCCATACAATGCAATGCAGCTACATCATGTTGTGCAGACTGTGTCTGGTCCCACTGCTACGTCACGTATCGCAGCGCCCGCAGGGGGAGGTAATCATGTACGTATCGAAATTTCGTAAATGATACATCGTTACATTTTTTAGTTTTTATACGCCCGCCAAAAGGCGAACGTATTGTGTGATGGCAGTTTCCGTGTGTCCGTCCCTCGTGTCCGGTCTATATCTGGGACAGTTTTCTATCTACAGTTCTAATTTTTGGTGAGTGGATACCCTACGGGGAGACGATGTGTCACGTACCAAAATGAAGGTCAAGGTCAGGGGTCAAAGGTCACTGGCCTAAACAACAGGAAATCACTGAAATGTTCGTGTCCGGTCCATATGTGTGAACGTTTTCTATCCACGGTTGCAATTTTTTGTGAGTGGATACGCTACGTAGAGACGATATGTCGCGTTCCAAAATTGAGGTCGAGGTCAGAGGTCAAAGGTCACTGTTGCCTAAAATCAGGAAATCATTGATCATTGACAGTTTTCTATCTACAGTTCTAATTTTTGGTGAGTGGATGCCCTAGGGGGGAACGATGTGTTGCAAACCAAATGTAGGTCGAGGTCAGAGGTCAAAGGTCAGTGTGACCAAAAAATCAGGAAATCATAAAAAAATTCTAATTTTTTGTGAGTGGATTCAATAGGGGGAAATGAAGTGTCGCATACCAAAATATAGGTCAAGGTCGAAGGTCAAAGGTCACTGTGACCCAAAAATCTGAAAATGATTAAAAATAACATTTCTTTGTGTCAGTAGATACATTTGGGGGGCACAATGGGTCACATATCATAATGTAGGTCAAGGTCAAACAGGCCTTGCATTCTAGAAATAAGACGGGGCTGATCAATAGGCCCCGTCTTGCAGGGTCACGGGGCTGATTTTTGGCCATCGGGGCTGATTTCAAATTTCACCACATGACAATGTATTATTGGTCATATATCAACCAAACCTTTGTTTGGAAATAAATTTTATTTTGATGTCCAGTAGCCTACTCCTGTCCCATATACAATGCTCTACAAATTATTCTTGATTGTACAACATTCCCACCCACTTTAACATATTCTCCCAGGACATATCGCCCCCCCCCCCTTTCACCCTCATAACATATATTCCTCCATATTTTCCATATATTCAAAAGATCTTATAAGTACCGGTATCACCAAAAAAATAGAGGAATAAAAGAAAAACCCTCCATGTTGGTATTTTTATCTTTACTGGATCCAGCAAATCTTAATATTTCAACGACTTCTGCTGAAACCAGTTATTGTAGCCTACTGATATTGTAGAAATAAGAATTGCCAATAATGTGTTTTGACTGCTGTTTTCAATTACCACTAAAACTATGGCAAGCCGTTTCAGTATTTAATCGGTTATTCCACATATGTTGAAAACTTTTGCACATATGTACAAAAGAATTTCACATATGTGTAAAAAACAGTTTTTAGACATATGTGCAAAAGTTTTACACATATGTTGAAAAGTTTTACACATATGTTGAAAAGTTTTACACATATGTGGAAAAGTTTTACACATATGTAAAATAAATTAACTATTTCACATATGTTGAAAAGTTTTATACATATGTGCAAAACTTTTACACATATGTCAAATAAAGTGTTTTTCCACATATGTGCAAAAGTTTTGTACATATGTTAAATAAATTCCAGGAGAGTTAATGGAAAGGAAATGGACTGCTCCCTGTGGTATAATCTCTCGTGAATGTTTGTTATCTAACGACCATTTCAAAATGGCGCTGTGCCTTCGGGGTTTGTTTTTCGTCTCTCCGACTATGCGAGACATGTGAAACTACAGTGAGGACACGGAAGCTAATAATAATAATAATAGTACTATATTATCTTGGACTCAAGGTCCATACATGACTCTTCCTTCAACGCACCTCTACTCCTGTAGCTAACGCAGATCGTACAAACTGCGGTATAGCACAGGGGCTGGTTGTTGGTCAGTTATTAATTATGATATTATATTCTGATATACTCTCATCCTACTCCATAAATATGAGTACGAGGTGAGTATATATGAAAATTAAGATCCTAAATTATTACCAACAACAAGCCCCTGTGTGCGGTAGCTAAATGTGGTACAGAGCACGGTGGGTCCATGCAAACTTCAAACGAACGAGGATAGCGGGGCTGGGGTAGGAACAAAGCCTGAATTAACAAGACATTTGACATACAGGATCGAAATACTGTAGTGTAGGAGTAATCAGCTGGGTCACAGATAAATGAACACACGAACTCAACTCTCTTACAGCCATTTCAAGGTCAACCTTACTGAATATGTTATCATTGTGGAAAGATTGTTCCTTTGTTTGCAGGAGGAAAAGGCGCCAAAATGATACCAGGGAGCAGTCGATGCCTACGGCAGAGGTCGCAACTTTTAGACATATGTGTAAAAGTTTTGCACATATGTGAAATAAAATAACTATTTCACTTATGTTGAAAAGTTTTATACATATGTGTAAAAGTTTTAGACATATGTGCAAAAACCTTTTTTTCAACATATGTCGAAAACTTTTAGACATATGTGTAAAAGTTTTAGACATATGTGTAAAAGTTTTACACATATGTTGAAAAGTTTTACACATATGTTAAATAAATTAACTATTCCACATATGTTGAAAACTTTTGCACATATGTCAAAAAGTTTTTAACATATGTATAAAACTTTTACACATATGTGGAATAAATTCGCACTTTTAGACATATGTTGAAAAGTTTTATACATATGTTAAAAACTTTTTGACATATGTGCAAAAGTTTTCAACATATGTGGAATAACCGATTAAATACTGAAACGGCTTGCCATATAAAACGAGTATCGTTTTAATTTATTAACTTGATATGCAAAACAATATGTTTATGTCTTAAAACGACACCCGTTGTTACTTAATGCCACTTTTCCTCCATTTGGAGATCCACTGCAAACAAATTAACTCCCCTTAACGGTCCCCTGGATCGTCCGCTAGGTGGCGTGCTCTCCGCGCATGTCCCATTCTCTTTTTCTTTTGCAGTCCAGCTAGCTAGACCTGCTTTGAAAGAGCTCCGTTGTAAACGAAGTGTTTGGCTTATATAGACGCACCCTAGGGGTTTTTTTTTGGTATTGTAAGTCAAGCATGGCTAACGTAGTCACCCAAACTATTAAAAATAGTAAAAGATGTGAATCTTGTCGTCAATTTTGGCCCGTAAAAGACTCACATACAACTTGTTTTAGATGCAGGGCACAGGTATGTTACAGAGAGACGACCTGTGCTGAGTGCATTGACTGGGACGACGTGACCTGGGCGAGCTATGCTTTAGCTAGGCGTAGCATTCTGCTGAGAGCTGCCGGCCTCGACTCGAAGAAAGGACCTACAGAAAGAGCTCATGCTAATCAGGCCCTATTCGACGATCTTGCATTGAATCAAGACATGGACATTATCAACCCGACGAGTCCGGTTATACAGCCCAGTGGCACAGTTCCTATGGATACAGCACCTGCTAGAGGCGAGGACTTCGTTCAGCTAGACCAGTCTACAATTCCTGCGACTGCACCAGCTGACCTGAAAGCCAGCCCTGGCAGAGACACAGATCAGGCCGATTCCTCTGACATCAATTCCTGCTCTTCCAAGTCTCCGCAGGCGACGAAAGACAGCCGTATACCGGGGACACAGAAGGAATCGGCCACGGTAGTCCGGGAATCAAGACCAAGCTACCGGACTCCGGCATCACAGCGGGATTCCGACAAGACAGCTGACCGGGATCACCGCACGAAGAAAGGCCGTGAGCTGGAGAAGCCTAAAGCCTATAAAGACACCGATGGACGGACCTATACAGAGAGCCGTACCATGGAATCTCATCCTGGGACCAGTACTCGGAGCCGTACCCCGGAGCGGGCTACAGCACGGACATCTGAGAAGTCACGGACCCGGGAAGAACGGACTTGTACAGATCGCCGGGACTCCGCATCCGACAGGACACGGACACACGGGGAACGGAAGCAGCGAGAACGGCCTGAGTCGATTTCCAGCCATAACCGTTCCACGGAACCGTATACCGGTATCGCGGCAGCCAGGTCTCATAGACGAAGCCGATCCCCACTGCCACATCGAAGTCGGGAGGGATACCAGTCCAGGCGACGGTCCCGTTCACCTTACGAAGAGCGCCGCTACAGGGAGAACTCACCAGAGCGATCGTTCTACAGGCGGCAAAGGAGCCGTTCACCGGTTTCCCGTTATCAGCTACAGCGTACGGATTCGGGAGAACGGACTTATACCCGCCGTCACCGCAGCCCGGGTCATCGTGAGAAGCCCGAGCATCGGGATAAGAAGAAGACCAGGGATGCAGCCAGGGACCAGGAACGTCCCGCGGAGCGGAGTGAGCAGACGTCCGTTCCAAGAAAACCTCCAACAGCAACCATCACCACGGAAGAGGTTCCTTCTACGGAGGCTCCGGAGGTTACTCGACTCCATTCTTCTAACAGTGCTGAGTCTGGCTCGGGGGATGAGGACCGTGCACGGCGTTCCACTTCTACGGCATCCTCATCCCAAGATTCATCCCCCATCCGTCAGGCGGAGGTAGAAAAGAACAGCAAGGAAGAGATTTCCTTCAGAGCCAGGATAGCGGCATTACAAGAGTTGGTTCCTGAAATGCCCAAGCCAGCGGTTGGCGAAGACAAGCAGCTTGCCGACCAGCTGTCGGATATCACCCGTAAACGGAGGAGACTTACAGCAGCAACTCTCTACGGGAAAAAGGAGCCGTCTAAGGAAGAAGCTTTGCCTACATGTCCTCCATCTCCGGCATCATATGACTTGTGTGTCAGCACGGATCGACAGTTCAAGACTCAGAAGACGCTCTTGAAACCTGGTCCCTACAGGGCCTACGTCCTTCACGGAGACAACTTGCCGTTCAAGGCCCCGAAGTCGGACTCGGATCTTGACAGACTATTGAACGTCACAAAGTCGCCAGCAGTGGTACTCCATCAGAAGCAAGCTTGTGCTATGGAAGACATGATGTTGACACAGCACAGGATTACATCGTACTCCGATTGGTTTCTGGCGGCCATGTCCAAGGTAGTCCAGGATCCAGATAAGAAGCACAAAGATGGGTCTTTGACCTTCTCACAGAAGAAAATTGAGTTTCTCACTTCATTCATCGACTCCACGAACAAGGCTAACTTGGATCTCATGGAGACGGGGTTTTTCTCCTACGCTACGCTGGTGCGGGCCCGACGGACGGCTTACCTGAAGCATCCGAAGTCTGAGGTTTTGGGTTCAGTGAAGAACGAGCTAGCGCAACAGCCCATTTCATCCAAGTACCTCTTCAATCAGGCCATCCCCACGGTCATGTCTGCCGTTAACGACGAGAAGACTTCCCGCATGATCGGAGCCCTCGTAGGCCAGGGTAAAGGCAAGGGCAAAGGCAAAGGCCAAGGCAAGTCAACCAGGGGAGGACGTTCTGTGCAGCCGCCACGGCAAGACTCAGGCAGTCAGAAGCAGGACAGCCAGCAGAATTTTCGGACCTACGGAAAGGGACAATTTCGTGGCAGAGGAGCAAAGTCTTCCGACCGGGGCAGAGGAAAGCCCGACCGTCGGAATTGACGGTTCACAGCCTCAGTTTTTAACCTGTCATCTTCATCCTTTCATCCTCCCAGAGTTTCAGGACTTCAATCATCCGGTCGTGGGCGGACGACTACAGATATTCTGGCGGAACTGGAAGCTCATTTCAAACGACAAGTGGGTCATAGAGTCCTTAAGAGACGGAGTTTCCCTCACTTTTCGAGAGTACCCCAGGCTCATTACAAGACCCAAGCCATCACGTCTTCCAGTTCGACCAGAACACGTACAGACACTACTGGAATCAGTTCAAGTATTGTTGGACAAGGACGCCGTCAGAGAGTTACCCGTAGAAGAGGGAAGTCCAGGATTCTACAGTCCGGTCTTCCTCGTCCCCAAGAAGGGCACAAGTCAGCTTCGCATGATCATAGATCTACGGCGACTAAACGACGTTCTGGAGCCACCTCCCCACTTCAAGATGACATCGGTTCCAGCATTACGGTCCCGCCTACAACCGGACGATTGGATGGCCTCCGTCGACCTCCAAGATGCATACCTCCATGTACCCATTCATCCTCGACATCGGCGGTATCTCCGATTTATCATCGCCGGACGACGGTTCGAGTGGCAAGTCCTACCGTTCGGCATCTCCATCGCCCCGTGGTGTTTCACAAGAATCACGTCACCAATCATCTCCTTTCTTCACCTAAGGGCCATCAACATAGAGGCATACATCGACGACATCCTTGTTTGGGGGTCAAGGAAGCCAGTACTCAAACTCCAGATACAGTTCATCATACAGGTCCTGAAGTATCTCGGGTTCATTCCGCATCCAACAAAGTCGGAGCTGGAGCCGGCGCAGAGACGCCAATACATCGGAGCAGTCTTCGACACACGGAAGCGGATCATCCTGCCCCCGGAAGAACGCTGGACAAAGATACAGCCTTTCGTCCGAAGATTTTTATCTTCCCAATCGCAACGCTTACGTCATTGGCAAAGCCTACTGGGATTGCTAGCGTCAACTCAAGATCTGACACAGTATGGACGACTCCAGTTACGACCGTTGCAGTTCAACCTACAGCCGTACCTGCGAGCTCCAGCCATCAACCCCTGGGTTCCGGTTCCTCGGCACTTGCATCAGTTTCTGGAATGGTGGCAGTCCAGGGACAACGTCATGATCGGGATTCCGCTGCGGTGGCCACCGCCGGACGAGAATCTATTCTCCGACGCATCACTCACGGGTTGGGGAGCCCACCTGGGACAGCTGAAGATAGCCGGCAGATGGTCTCCAGAACAGAGAACACTACACATCAATGTGCTGGAGATGATAGCAGTGTACATGGCAGTCCAGCATTGGAGCCCTCAACTGGTCGGCAAATCCTTGATGATTGCTACAGACAACACGACTGTAGTAAGCTATATCAACAAGCTGGGGGGGACGAAGTCCCGGATACTGTTCCAGGAGACGTGGTCTCTTTTCACTTGGGCACAGAATCACCGGTGCCGGATCCGCGCACGGCATGTTCCCGGCCACCTGAACGTCATTGCAGACAGCCTTTCCCGGCCGGACAAAGTTCTATCGACAGAGTGGCATCTCCACACAGAGGCGTTTCGCCAAGTGTCATCGATTTGGGAGCAGCCTCTGGTAGACCTGTTCGCAACAAGGAACAACGCTCAACTACCGATCTTTGTCAGCCCGATGCTCGACCCACAGGCCTGGGCAGTCGACGCCATGTCAATCAGCTGGGACAGCCTGATCGCCTATGCATTCCCACCGATTGCGCTTATTCAGCCAGTATTGAAGAAGATATCAGAACACAGCTGTATTATCCTGCTCGTAGTGCCATGGTGGCCGCATCGCCCATGGTTCCCGCAGTTGATCCACCTACTGACCGACGTCCCTCGTCAGCTGCCTCCGTGGTACCGACTACTAGATCAACCAGGAGGTCTTCTACACCACGATCCACAGTGGCTCAACCTTCACGTCTGCAGATTATCAAGCAATCCCTTACAGACCAGGGTTTTTCAAAACAAGTTACGGAGGCGATGGCAGCATCAAACAGACCATCCACCTCTAGACTTTACCAGGCCAAGTGGAACTACTTCTGTACCTGGTGTGGAACCAAAGACATCGATCCCGACACTGCCTCTATTCCAGTGATAGCCGAATTCCTGCTGCACCTGCATCGAGACAAGGAATTTAAGATGAGCACTATACAGGGATACCGCTCTGCATTGTCCAGAGTCATGAAGTTGACGTCAGGAACAGATATCGGACATGATGTCAACATTACAGCGCTTCTACAGTCCTTCGCCTTACAGTCTCGCCGGACAAGACAGCTATTACCAAAATGGGACCTTGGAGTTGTGCTGAGTGCCTTTCTACGCCCGCCATTTGAACCGTTGCAGTCGGCTACGATCAAGGCACTGTCTTATAAGACAGTCTTCTTAACAGCATTCGCCTTAGCCACCAGAGTCTCCGAACTTCATGCATTGGAACGCAGCTCCCTGGCATGGACCGCAGGTTGGAAAATCATATCATTTCGTCCAATCCCGGAATTCATCGCCAAGAATGAATCAACACGTCAGGGACCATGTGCTCAAAGACTATACCAGATCCCAGCACTCACAGACTTCGTAGGACCACTGGAGGACGACAGACTACTGTGCCCAGTTAGAGCCCTACGATATTACTTAAAGAGAACAGACTCTACGAGGGGATCTAGGCGTCTTCTATTTCTGTCACTACATCCAGGAGTTTCTACGGACATCACGAAGAATACAGTTGCATCCTGGTTAAGGAAGACGATACACTGGACATACCAACTCGCCATCGATGCTCCTCCTTTGCTCTCGAAGGCATCATCTCATGAGATTAGAGCTATTGCTACGTCCTGGCCGCTCTGGAAAAACCTATCACTGGACGAGATCGTTCAAGCCTGCGCATGGACTGTGAACTCTACCTTCGCTGACTACTATCTTAGGGACATGTCTGTACAAACAGACAGGGTGACTACGTTAGGGCCATTAGCTGCAGCCCAACGTATAGTCCACTAGTTTCCACTAAGAAGAAAAGGGGGGGGCGCCGCTCAAGCAAGCAAGATCCTGACAATTCGGTAAGTACAAAAGACGAGCCGTGTCAGAGACGAAGGGACTTCAAGGCATCACGATGGCATCTGATTATCTAGCCGAGTATGCGGGCAGATGGTCGGAATACATTCCCCCACTCACCGCACTACTCGTAATACCTTGAGTTCCCTACGCTTCTATACGACACGGGAATTATCATGATATTACTAGGCGTATTAGAATTATAGAATCAGAACAGGGCGTGCTCCGCTTAAGCCAAAAAGCAAGCCACAAGGCCGGCTACCCAACCCCCACTGTTGGGAGTCTGGCATTAAGTAACAACGGGTGTCGTTTTAAGACATAAACATGAAACATTTATAAATAATGTTATTGTTTATTATTAAAACAAACCCGTTGTTACGGTTTGATTTACCCGCCCATCCTCCCCGCTTGGCTCGGCCTTGTCATAAACAGGTCTTGCCCTTGCACAGAAAAAGAGAATGGGACATGCGCGGAGAGCACGCCACCTAGCGGACGATCCAGGGGACCGTAAGGGGAGTTAATTTGTTTGCAGTGGATCTCCAAATGGAGGAAAAGTGGCATTAAGTAACAACGGGTTTGTTTTAATAATAAACAATAACATTATTTATAAATGTTTCATATTTCTGCAAGTAGATACATTAAAGGGACATGATGTGTTTCATACCAAAATGTGGGTCAAGGTCACTGTGACCCCAAAATCAAGAAATTATTAAAAGTCACATTTTCATATGCCTGTCGAAGACGACGTCGTGTAATGCGATGTTGCATTCTATCCATTCATCCAGTAATATTTGTTGTCCATGCGATATCTCTAGTTTCAAGGTATGGATTAGCATGAGAGGAGCCATACATTTTGAGGTCAAGGTCACAGTCCCCCAAAACTGAATCAAGTTTAGCTGACTATGTGTTACATATAGGTTGGAATATTCAGAGTTCTCGCCCATACATGTATATGGCATTTGTCCTGTGGAGTTGTCTTCCATGTTTGAAACAGGTACATTTAGTTAAACTAAAACGACACATTTACTAATTTAACGGGGAGAGGGGTCATTTATGAACTTCATACCTGTTTATTAACTCAAGAACAAATATTTACTTCATCACTTTCTTCTTCCTTCATCAGGACTGCACAAATATGGGTTACGCTAAAAAATTTTGGGTAACCTTTCTCCGATTTGCATAACCCATCACTATTGTATACAGGTTAATATCCGTAATTCAATTGAACTGAAAATGTGTTGCGCATAATGAAAATTGCGTAACCAAACCTATTGTTCGCGCAATTTGTCCAGCCCTGTTCATGAAAAATTCTCTCGCCTGAAAGGAATCCATTTGCAGGAAAACTACTATTTTCTTGTGTTTGACTATTGTCGATTTCAGTATTGGATATGTGAGCTCTTGGGGGGATTCAAGGTCAACTTGTCACCAAGAGTTAAGCTCATTTTAGTTTATCATTCAGTCTAAGATGTGATATGTTACATTCTTGAAAGCACGAATTTGTAGACCTTTCTCTGGATTGCTAGCTACCAATTGAAATCAAGGCTAGTAAACAACCTTGAAATTTGCACCAATGTAATTCCAGATATACGGGTGTATATTGAAGCCCCTTGGGCTCTTGTTAATTTATGCAAAATCATTAATGTTCAAGTGTGCAATATGAAACTTGGTACACATCAACGATGCATCAAGAGACTTACAACGAATAACAGAACTGGTTTCTCTTATTTTTAATAATCTGTATATTTGTCTTTCGACTGTTTGGTGTTTCTGACGTCTTCAAGATAGTATGGTTCAAATTGAATACATTATGAATGGCTGGTGCCCATAGCCGTTGGATTTTCAAATGCGCAGCTTCGTATTTTATATCCTTAAGTTAAAGATGTAATCAGCCTCAAAATGGATGGATTTTGTAACCTCTCCCCTGTGCGTTTTTTCAGCAGGGAAGATTACCAAAGCATCATATGTATTATATTTGACGATAGTGGGATCGTCATATACAACGAATGCAAGAATATCTTGTCAGAGAAATTTGTAACTCTGCCCGCTTCGACGGCTTTTCTGTCTCGCCATTGAGTGTGTGTTGTATGAGTGACGTAGCGACGCTCACGAATTTGAATGCTGCACAGCTGCAGCCATGGGATAACGTCATGGCTCGTGCCCACGGTTCGGTGATGTCGCATAGCGTACGTTGGTAGAACGCACCATACGTGTATACGCTTGTTGACACGGCCGTGAAAAAATAAACGGCATGCCATGCTGTTTATTTTTAGAGATCAACTCCTTCTATTTTCTCGTGAATGGTGGAAACAAGTTTAGTTTTTTGTGGTCAAATGTGTTTCATTTTGTACCTGTTGTAACATATGTCACTTTCGCCGAGTTTGAGAGACATCAATTTCAGCCCAGATTTGAGGCTGATTACATCTTTAAACGATTTCCTTGATTTGTCTCATCTGACTTCTCAGCAAATCTGTCTATGGGAGCTCTTGTTCTCAGTTGTAACAAGTTGCTGTTTGTCTACAGGAAGGATATTGAACTTAAACTGATTGAGCAAGCAAGAGGAAGTAGATGATGCCATACTCCTTCACCTGTTCTATGTTGTTAGTAATTAACGTACTCGCTACAGGTGTTTATTGATCGCTCTGTTTGAACTCATTACAGGTGGGAGCTGGATGCCATGACAACCAACAATTGTATCAGTCGCCCATTCAACTCCAATGGCTGATCTCACTGCAGCACAGGTCTGGATTGTTGTTTGAACTGAGCTGTTAGAATGACATTCATTATCCAAAGATGACAATGTAACCATTGAAAAGTGGAGATGGGGCAAGAGGAGAAACAAGGAATTTGTGACTTGCACAAAATTCAAGTTAAATCTTTAACAATGAAGCTGCACCAATAGCACTTGCAGGTGCATTGAGATAGCTGCTCATTCATCCACTCTTTTCCTATCTCTCTAACATGAGGTGGCGATTTGAACTATTGATAACAGGTGTAAATATGACTCAAATTATCTTACTATTCTAAGAAAGGATTATTATGGTTACATTCGTGATAAACTTGGCAACTTATGGTCGAAAAATTGTCCAGTTATCAGTGATTATAAAATTTCATAGATTACAGAGATAGGAAAGAGACTGGATGAATGAACCATTAATGAACCATTGTCTCAAATAATGCACCTGCTGGCACTATCAGGGCAGCTTCAGGGCAAGAGGAGAAACAAGGAATTTGTGACTTGCACAAAATTCAAGTTAAATCTTTAACAATGAAGCTGCACCAATAGCACTAGCAGGTGCATTGAGATAGCTGCTCATTCATCCACTCTATTTCCTATCTCTGTGACAAGGAGCTGGTGATTAACTATGGATAACAGGTGTAAATATGATAAATATGACTCAAATTATCCTACTATTCTAAGAAAGGATCATTATGGTTACATTCATGATAATCTTGGTAACTTACGGTCGAAAAATTGTCCAGTTATCATTGATTATAATATTTCCTAGATTACAGAGATAGGAAAGAGACTGGATGAACGAACCATTAATGAACCATTGTCTCAAATAATGCACCTGCCGGCACTATCAATACAGCTTCATTGTTTAAGGATTAATTTAAATTACAGATTAAACCATTTAACATTCGGTATTTGATTTTCAAGTGCAAGATGTTTACCGGTACATGTATTATAGCATTATCAAATTCCAATATTTGGGTTCATGTACATGTATTTCATCTATGGGAACCCAACTCTCTAAAAATTATACACTTGTTGGCCTAGTGAGAAATTATTATTTTATGAGAATTTAAGAAAAGGTCAAAATTGTTACTTTTGCCCATTTCTGAATTTAGATAAGGAGAAACTACATTATGTACCATGAATGTATTTGTACTCCACTATGGCCTCAGGTTGTACCGTACCAATACAAAAAATTCCACGTGAAAAAAATAAAAAATAAATGAAAACTCACACAGCAAAATAACATAGTCAAATAGGATAAAACATATATACATGTACGTGCTATATTATTGCAAGTTCAACTGTGCCTTAATTTAAACTGATAAGAGAACTGTTTCAACTAGATTCATGTGTGCCCCTTATTGTGTGCACTGAAAATGTCACATGGGTTATTGTATATAGAGCACTGGAGTAAGCAACACTAGGGGGCCAAAAAGAGATATCTACCGCCTTCTAATGGGGATCTTCACAGGATATACTGTGAGAAGAAGGTATGTTGATGCTCCAGATTCTGCACGATGTGCACGCTGACCAGGAAAGAAATTTAGTTTTTGGTCTGTTAAGGTGGGGTTTTTTCTGTCCTAGCTAGATGTTATTGTTTTTCTCAACTCTAGCACAAGAAATCCATAAAAAAAAAATCAGGAGACAAAACTCTGATCAGAGATGTTTAAATTCAACAGATAATGTTACACTTTGGGGAAGTTCATGTTATTATATTACAATTCTACATCATAGAAGATACTGTTGCTGATGATGTATATACATGTATTAGCTACCTATATATGCAACTGAGAGTCAGCTGGATGTAGTAGCTCAGAGCTGAAAATGAACAGATTATCTATCATATTTTGTGCCAGCCCTCAAAGGGTGTCGGCACAAACTAGTTAGGACTATTAAACATTTTTGTGTGAGGGAAATGATAACTGGTTAGAACTTTCCAAGTCTAAGTGCGTGTAATATGCTTTTAAGTGGAAAGGATTGAAAGCATGCGTGTCAAATAGTGTGCATAAGATGTTCATACTTAAATGTACTTTATAATGATTCATTCTGTGTTCTCATCTGACATCAATGTTTCTAGTTGAACATATATGTTTAATGACCCCAGCTCAATAAAATTTAAGTTAAGCTAATGGAAAAATATAAACAATGACTGATCCATGTTTTGCATGGTGAGCATGAACAATGATCAGATTAAAAATTGTGCCCCCCCCCCCACCCAATTCCCCAATCAGAGTCTAAGATATTCAGACAGAGTTCTCAGCTGGTTCTCCAGGCAGGTGAATCAAGCCTTATGTTTACTCATGTAGAGCAAGTATAAGCAAGTCTGCTTGGAGAGTAGAGACATGCTTGATTGCACAGTTAATAAACAGAAATAGTTGTTTGATATCAGACAATCTTCACTATTGTGTAATTAACAGACATGTGGTTGTATAAAAATACATATATGTATATACAGTGACTTATTCTATGCAGTGTGGATATTTTATGTGAAATACTAGTAGCACAATATAAATATCCACAGGTTATCTTTGATAGTTCCAAACACCAAAATGAATATTATTACATACATTATTTTACTCCTATTCATTTGTACATATAAATAAGCCCTTATTGTGTATATCAATTTAGTTTGAGAAAATGTCTCAAAAGTTAATAACTTGCACCTTTGGAATTTCAAATTTCACTATGTTATTGTATATATATATATATATATATATATATAGCTGTGTTTGACTTGTGTATGAGGTAGATGTGCACACCTTGCCACAGTTCTGTGTAGTATAACAGCATGATTAGGGCTTACAGCGACCCTAATTATCGATGTTTGAGAAGTTATCTCCCTTTCTTCTATTTTATCTGACCAATTGGGGAAATCCTAATGATTCTTATTCTCCACAAACTTAATCTGTAAATAATATCAGATGAAACTTAAAGAGGTAGTAGTATCATTTACAAAATATTCAGGTAAACGTGTTTCTGTGACCTCATTTTATAATATCACAGGCATTGAAATACACTTCTGACATTCTCTGAAATACATGACGCATCGGCTCCAGTGCCTGAGATGATGTTGCAAAATGCACATCAGCATTTTGGGCATGCCATCATCTTAGAACTTTTATCGCACTGTGTGACGGGTTCTAACGTGATGTCCTGGACACTTGGTCATGTTATCTGCTGTCATCTCAGAGATTTCCCATTTTCATCTCGTTCACTAGACCGAATTGACAAATCTAACAAATATTGGCTCCTATATGAAATATAAGACTTGAAAAGCCTTTAGCAAATCTTACAGTTGATCATGATGACATGTTCAGTTCACCCAAACAGTTAAAATCACGCTACTACCTCTTTAATGAAATAATCTTTAGCTACAATTATTGTATCTATTGCTGAATCTTGATGCAATTATCTATAGCTGGAACTGTTTATTGTTTGTTCGACTTCGTATCAAGCTTAATTTGCATAATGCTGTGATTGTGGAAAGGAGTTCACAAATTTACGATAAAGTAATCTTCAGAAATTTTGTTTATTTGTTTACCTTCTCAGAATGCAGTAAGCAAACAATTCTGTTTACATCAAGTTAATGGTATATTGAAGCTATAATAAGATGACAAATGTACAATTTAGGAGAAAAAATGTTTTATATAGACTTTCTACTTTCTGAGTAACTCAACACACCTGTGCAGTCAAATATCTGTCATCCTATGCTAATCCTGGTCTATAATCTGGGACAATGTTCTGGTCCCAGCTCGCAAGCATGGCCAGTTTATACAGGTCTTGATTTATACAGATTTGTTGATTCATACAGGTTTCGCTGTATTTGTTTCATCTTTTTTTTGTGTGAGTACATGTATCTTGGAATTTTACTTTGTCATGAAGATTCTATTGTTATTTTGTTTCAGAGATTCTATGTATATGATTACCACTTGTGCCTATTAATTGATGTTTTCTGACTCCTAAGAAATCCAATAGAACAGGTGTGGCTTATATGTGAATATGAGAGTGTCTGCCATCTTGGTTTCTGTAACAAGAAGTTAAGGGTTAAACTATCTTACAGTCTGAAAAACGGTAAACGTGGGAATATCAGAAAATCTTGGTCTCTGTTTTAATTAAAGATTTGTTCAATTTTCTGATCGCCCTTGTTGAGTATGTAAAATAATTGTTGTCTGCAGATTACTTTGCAAAGCTGTTGTCATTATTGTCTTTATTGATAATTTAGCACTGTACAAATATTTTGGTATGCCAGTTCTCAGATAGTTTACATTTAAATCTTAATATGTAGCATTGTATGATTTTCCTCTAGCATTTCTGAACAATCAATTTTGAAAAGCTTTACTATAAAAATGCATAGCCAGTTGTTCATCCATAATCTTAACACCTTCAGTTACTGTTTTTTACCCAGAGAACTTATCCCTTATTGTAATGCAAAAGCTGAGGACATACTGGTAAAATAGAGCCCACTAGACAAAATAGTCCCAGGCCAAACTCAAATAGTACTTGCTGATCTACTATTACCAAAGCCCCCCCCCCCCCCAAGGGCGAGGTTGCACTGTTCTCATTTTTTTCTAGATATGGTCAGAGAATATGACTGAAAGGTCATTACATAAAAAATACCTGGTGCAACTACCAACAATTACTCGCAATTGATGCCTATTTCATGAAGTATTCCAAGAACTCACTATTCATCATGGGACTTAATCAAAATCAAGGAAATATGATGGGTAGAATCTAAATGTCATGACTACTATTGGTCAGTTTATATTGAAGTCCATAGGCTCTTGGAAAATCAATATTATACAACACAGCTAGTTTTTTCCTATTGTTGAATAGAATTTTGCAGTAGATAAAAATTCTCTCAGATTACTATGATTGGCATTATTTGTCATCGGGGACTATAATGGAACACCTCCCTCCCCCCCCCAATTTTGCATACCGAATAAAATTAGTCTTCACATTAATATTGATGCCACAGATCTATGTCAATACGTATATATATGTCAATACCTGTATATATATATAAATTAAAAAAGCTTATATAATCAGGATTACAAGAAAAGAATTGTGGTTGCTTTAAAAATATTGAATTTGTTTTAGAAAATCATCTTCTTTATAAAATAGATATACCTCACAAAATTTTCAACTTCTTATCACATGAAAGCTAACTTTCTGATGGAAGACGACTTCGATTATAAATCTGTCTCAGATTTGATCAGTTTGTTCAGTTTTAAATCAAATTGTAATGTAAAGTGAATGAAGACAATTGATCAAATTGTTAAGCTACAGTTTGAAGTTCAACATTTCCAAAACTATGACATACCTAAAACAACGGAGACCGATTTAGATTTAAAATTACAGTATTTAGTAATGAAATCTATTTTTATTTTATTTTTTCCAGCAAACCTAGGTCTAATTTTGAATACTAAATTCTGTCCTTCGAGAGGGATGCAGTGAGGGGAGTTTCACATTATCCATTTTCTACAGTTTATACAACTATGTAATTCAATTATACTGTTATGCGCATATTGTACAGGCGTAAATCCAAGCCGCCTTCTTTTCGCTAAAAAGTGTGTACCGTATGTATATTCATCTTTGTTCCCATGGCTTAAAAGTCTTATATTGTTTTTTTTTAATCAATACTTTTGTGTAAATTATTATAAGTCTGTATAAGAGAGACAGAACAGCAGTATATTGTTATAAGGTGGTTCACCTTTAAAATTATACTTTATGCTGTGTAAGTTGCTGCTGCTGGTTTTCAAATATTGTGTGTTTTTATCTATCGCAGAAACTGAAATACAATTTCGTTCATCCTGCTGAACAAAATGGTGTTGTTTTTTGTGTCTTGAGAATTGATCTGCAAGCAAGAATGCTCGAAGAACTCACGGCTCATTGTAGGCCAACCTGACCCCATCCGAGCATCCAACATACATAGGTGGTTATTTTCACTAAGGAATACTAGACAGTGACAGAGATTTGATGACAGAAACATGATATCAGTCCAATGTGAAGGAAAGAATATCCGTGGAAATAATGTATCTTCTCACCCTATTGTTCTTCAGATTTGTCCTACCATATTTGCAAATCAAGAAAAATCTTTCCTTTTACAGCGGCATCATGGAAAACTATAAATATAAAGCCTTTCGATTGTGAACACTGAATCTGTGGTGTCTGCCGCGTGTATCACTGCACAATTCACTCATCTCGGTCAAGTTTTGAAATGTCCAGTACATATAAAGCCTTTCGATTGTGGACACTGAATCTGTCACTGCTTCCCACAATTATTCCACCGTGGGATGATTCCTGTGTAGGAGGTAATCAGATATATGCAATTACAAAGACTTTTATTATATTCTATTATAAAATATCTGCCTATTATGCAATCTGATAAACATCGATGTATATGAAAAGCTACCATTGCGGTTTACTGAGATTGCCTATTATGTACATCCTCCATAATGCCCTGCACTCAGATTGGGGCAGTACAGTTATTACTCGAAAAAACTGTTTAAAGTAACAGGCAATGCACAAATGGCGTTAGACTGTGCTTCGCCAGGTTCACATACAAGCGTCTTTGATGTGCTCGCCGAAAGGACATGTAGGTGTCTCTCCAGTCAAAACAATGACGGCTACTCACAACTTGAGTTCAAAGGGAATGAAATTTACAACATATTGCTGGCTTCTAATGAGAGCATTTCCACAAAGTGGATGCTCTTATGTTTTTATGATAAACGGCTCCGCCGCCACCGCCGCAACTTTAAACATGAATATCTCTGAAACCGTTAAATATTTTCGGGTCAGACTTTGTGTGCTATCTCTTTAGGCCTGGGAAATTTAGCTGGTTGTGCTTTGATAGCCGCTGCTCACCACTCAGGGCGTTGTAGTCAGAGCATAGGTGACCCTTTCTGTGACCATTTTGTCTGAACAGCTTGTCGGATTTCTTTGAGATTTTATTACAATGGTCTTGAAGGATAGGCAATGTGCTGAAAAGGTTTTGGTGTGGCTGGCTTAACTTTTAAGGCAAGTATTCTGCATATCAAAAAAGTTTTTTGTGCAATGAAAATTTACCAATTAACTTGGAGAAATATTCAAAAACTGTTCTATTCTAGGTTACCAAGCATAAATATAGGATTGCTGACATGATAATTCTCTTTCAATGCGAACCAAATTGCCATTTAAATGAAAACTCTCAATTATCTGACTTAACATCAAAACCTTCCTAACCATTATCATGATTAAATTTTTTTTTTCATTGAACTCTTTATGTGCCTTCTCCCTTGGGCTTTAGATTTCACCTGCTTGTTTTTCGTGGTATTTGGTCATCACTAGGTGGCACTATAGACTTGAATTCAGGTAAACATGTGTAATGTTATATCTTCTAAACAGCTTGTTTGATTTCCATGAAATTTGGGTATAATGATCTTGCAATATAGGCAAAGGACTGACAAGACTTTGGTGGTGTTGGCGAAATCATGGAGGCGCGTTATTGCATCTCAAAATAAGATTTTTTTTCGCAAAAATGAAAATTTACTTCTTTAAATCAGGGAAAAGTAATTCTAATTTGCCTAACATGAATATAACATTCTCAATGTTATAATTCACATCTCTTGTAAGCCAAATGGCCATTTTTTTTTTAAATACATGAAATTCTCAGGACTTGAGTTCAATATCTACATTCCCAGGCCAGATCTGGGGATTTTGCTTCATCATATAGTTTCGTGATATTTGTTCATCACTGGGTAGCACTATAGACAGTAAACTTATACAGCACAATTTATTGGCTCTTCAATGAAGTTTATTATTGTGATCTTGTTAGACAGACAAAGAATTTGAAAGAATTGACCCCCCATATGTATTTCATGAACCATCAACATAATGCTTTAAATTTCATTATGCATTATTTTTTACAATTTATAATTTCATTAACATTATAGCTTAAAAATGGATTGAAAGGATATTGGTGCTGCTAGCACTGGCATATATGTGGCAGTGGGAGATTTTACAGCTAAATATATCTAAGTTTAGGTTAAATCACACCCTGCTTACACACAAAAATTCTAAAATGCGGTCAGAGAAAATAATCTACCAGTATGGTGTGATACGGTATGAAGAATTGCAAGGATTTAAGACCGCTTGAAATCATGACGTTTTGGTCAAATTGACATACTGTGACACTGATATCCGCATTTACATTACTGGCCTACACTGTCAGGCCTACATAGTGTATGCCTGTATGTTGTCCATTCAAGTGATAAATCTGAAGTGGTCGACTTGTTGCATAATGCCCTTAACATAAGGGGACTAGTGCTTGTGTCAACAAAGTAAACAGAATCAGTGCTACTTCTCTTTCCAATACTGATAATAATAATTTGATCATGTTCAGCGGTATGGTTATCCCACTTACACTTGTTTAGTCTCCAGTGGCTGTGAAGCCCTTGGCTTCCAGATGTCTGGAGAAGCATTCTGGCCCATTTCCAATGAGTAAAATCACAAATTATCACTTTGTTAATGCTCATTTGTTTTTTATTTCATGTCAAGATCCCCAGAATTTACTTGAAACTTGAGAGATGAAATGGCACATATATGTACCATTGCATTTTGACAGCATAGTTTTACTACTGTTAACTACTGAAAAAAGTAAAAAGATTTTTGACGTGGAACTTCTACATTCCTGGGAATTTTTTACATATAGTTTAAGTAAAATGGTTTGTTCTGGTGCATTTTGACAGAATATTTAGGTAATGATGCCTCAAATGGAACTGAATTGACCATGTCATCTGTCTGTCCATCCGTCTGTCTGTCTATCTTTCTGTTCATCTTTCTGGTCATACCACATATGCAGATGATGATGGATCAGAAGCCTTATGAAAATAACTGACCTTGACCTGTTTTATCAAGGTTAAATGTAGCATTAGCAGTAATTTTTGAAGAAGATGGGCTTTCCAAATTCATGATACATGTGCAACTGGTGAGCGACTAGAAGCCTATCCCAGTTGACTAAACCTATTTTTTCAAGGTTATATACTTTATATTATAGTATAACATCAAACATAGCTTGGCTTTCTAAATAAATACCACATATGCAACTGATGGTGGACCCGGAGTGCTTGAATATGACTGACGTCAAAAACTGTGTTAAGTCCCATACTTTTAACTGCCAACGAACACTTCAATCTAACATTCTCATTATCATCGTTGTGGTTGTTCGCACGTGTTGCAACAGCCTCATGCTTCAACAGTAACTTAAACCATGCCATATCGGCTGAACTGGTGAAACATCCACCATTTCCAAGCTCTGACATACGAAGTCACTGTCAGAATATGGTTACGATGACACAGTGATAGATCACACAGCCAGTGAAGCTTCCCGATTTATGTTGAATGTCGTTGTTACCTAAGTACTATTAGCAGCATTGCTTCAATGCATTTTGCTGAGAAGAAACAGGAACTTTGTAATGTGATGTTCAGCTCTGTAATATCACTTGCCTTTATTGCACCATGTAAGCGACCTGTCTGTGTCTTGTGTGCTGTCCTCAGTGTTTTATAGGGTGGATGGAGGTTATCTGGTTCCATGCTGCTGCAAAGATTTCTTCTCTGAAGTAACAGGAATGCAACTTGGCTGAGTGGTGCTTAGTTTGTTCGTCGCGATATAGCTGAAATATTGTTGAAAGTGACGTTAAATTCTATTCACTCACTCACTATTAGCAGAATTTTACAACAACAGTTCGCTGACTTCCAGTTGTTTGTCATTGTTATTTGCTAGCATTGTTTCAGATAGAATACAACAGCCTATTTCATACAATCAGGTTGAAAAAAGGTTGAAATCTTAATGTTCCAACTTTCGTAGAGAAAGATAGGGGCAATTTGGAATTTTAATTTATTCTGATATTGTGACGGGTCCGTGAAACACAAAATTATGTTGGTGTTGCTTCACACTGGGTTTCGCCCATTGGTAAAGAAATCCCTTCTCAGGGCACTTCTACCAGGGATGATTGCCGATTGCTCATCCTCCATGGGTATATGCCTCACCCTTCTCTCCCATCCTTAAAAAAATTGCCACACCTAATAGAGGGTGTGCCCATTTTATGAAGATCTAAACCCTGTGAGTACCAATTTATGTGTTACACATGTATTCGGGGAAATGCTCTTCTCCCGTGTTTCACACGAGCTTTCATTTTTTTTCTAATATGGGAATATTCGGAAAGATCTTGAAGTCGGTTAATAAACGACTAATCTTAGTCCAGGCGAATTCGTCTTTTGTCATGGGTCGGATTGGTCAGACGAACTATGACTAGGGATGCTGATTTTGTAGCAATTAAGTAGACGTCTTTCCAGACTAGATTTTGTCTACTTTATGTTTTATCACTTTCAATAGGATACTGAGCCCTTCTTTAGACACTTTTACATCCTCTCTAGAATTTTGTCTCTATACAGCTAAAGATATGTCTCATAGCTATTTGTAATGTATATGTTTCTTGGAAGCGTATTTCTCAATGATTCCAAGTATACAAATGTGTACACTGTGAACTTATTCGTTGTGATGATATTCGGGTTCTAAGAAAATTAATTTTAATTAGACTTCTTATAAAGGGATAGTTTTAAAAAGGTATTCAACTTATCGTGACTTACATCATTATTTTAGGTAGAAGACAACTCCAACAGGATATCCGTTTCTCAAATGTTTTTTACAAGTTTTGGTTTAGTTCTTATTCTTTTGACATTTAATTGAAATTTTCTTTAAAAAATCGGTCAATCTTGAAGCTGGATTGAAAACAAAATATTATATTTATCGCAGTTCTTAGGATCAGGATTTCACAGTACACACCAAACAATCATACCAAATTCTGGGTATTGGATAAATACTTTCGATAAGGTGTACAAGGAGAAGGAATGTCCCAATTGCGAGAGTAGTAGTTGCTATATAGCCAAATACACAACCGACAATCAACAGGTTAATCAGCAATCAGCTGGGGGACGCCATAATCCGCTTAATTTTTCACACCTCTGTAAGAGATCAAGACTGCGGCCTCAGAAAAATATATTGAAACCTAAAATTACACAATTTAGAACTGAAATTTCAAGGAATGTCTAATGTTGAATATTGAAACTGGGTAATAAAAGAAAAATGACCGTCTTATTATGTCAGGATCCTTCAGCCTTTCTCTGCAGGAGTGAAAAATCTCTGATCTCCCAGATATTCCGTTATAAGACCCGACAGGGATATTAAGCTGTACATTCTAAAACCCTCCTGCTCTTGTTAATGGCATAGTAATTCCTTTCATGCGCATGTTTACAGGCGGAGACAGTTCTGCTAAATTATGAATGGGAGAATGAATTCACTAGCTATAAAAATGTCAGAAATACAGATCTTTGTAGGCATATTCTTCTGCCAAATCGTTTGCCATTTATAATTTCTGATACGGTATCCTTTCCTTTAGTCTTAGTTTGTCCTTTTAATATCTGCGATGTTAAAAATAAAACCTGCTATTTACCAACTATAAGGTAGAAGTCCATTTTTCGGTTTCATCTATCCTACAGTTTTCCCAGTATATGATATCGATAGTTCTGAGAACAAATCGACCCTGTGCTGTAGTGATCCTGTGCTGTATCCACCCTGTGCTGTATCAAACCTGTGCTTCTCCAGTAGAGCGGACTCATCATGGTCACATTGTTTAAACAAACGCTTCACTTCTTGGCAATTGGCCATTGTGAAAATAGCTAAATACAAGCCCTATGAGCGTGAATTCGGGAACGCACATTGCGGACTTATCGACTCACATGGTTCAGTAGTAGTAAAAGTTCAAATCATCCACAGTTGACCTTTGAGCAGAGTTATCTCCCCCTGAAATTATGCAAATTCCAAAGGTCAACGATGGCCGATTTGCAATTTCTTTCTCTTCGTGCCTTAACTGTGGCTGCTTTCGTGCTGGCACTTCTGGACACGCGACGCGACCGTATTCCTACGCGGTGATGCGATCACGTCCTCAGTAGTGATACTATACTATTTCAGTCAAACAACAAGTAGTCCCCATGCAGTCACTTCAATTTTATATGTATAGCATGACATGTCAGGACAGGTCGAATTTTGTATGGGTATATTCCGTGGCTCTTGCCCAGAGGGGCTTCTGGGGATTGACCTGGGGTGTCGTGCACACATCAAATCATGTTAAAAATTAACCTCATCCCCTCAGAGAGCTCGTCGTAAGAGGCGAATAACTGGGGCACCCGTGGGGTTTCCGGTGTGAAAAGGAATAGGACCACACCCGTGGGGTCCCGGGGGTTAGAAGGAATAGGACCCTACCTGTGTTTTTTCCGGGTGTGAAAAGGAATAGAAACCAAACGTCGTGATATGACTGAAATAGTGTTGAAAACGACGTTAAATCATATTCACTCTCACTGCTTTCTTCAGCTCGTTCCCCTTCCCAATCAAAGTTATTAAGAACATTATCGCTTGCATCCAACAACGTGTGTTCTTCTCCAAATTGCTCTTCACCGTGTCCCAATTCGTCGATGTTTTTTCGGTAACAACAACAACAAGAACACTTGAAACAGTTCCACAACTAACTAGCTGAAGTGGATTTTCGATGTTTACTTTTACTGTTTATTTCTACTGCTCAATTCACCTTGAAGGTTCTGTTCAGTGTTTTTCTCCACGTTGTTTTCATCGCATACAGTCTTTGTACAGCACAATCTCATTAAACTCAGATATAATATCACAGAATATTATATTTGACTTCAGCGCTATATAAATCCCGTGCGAATTTCAAACTACAGGTGGCTAGCTTGGTGAAACAATTTCAAAATCAGGCCCACAGTAATTACACACGGTATGACGTGGACCAATATAGTAAACAGTCGGTGAAAGAGTATCCAAATACGGCATCATTTCCACGCAGTGTGCATGGTAAACGTAAACATCAGAGGGTTTACACCCGCCGAAAAGTCTGGCTGTGTTAGGCAGTAGAAAATATGAAAAGATCGTGCTGTGCGAAGGTGTGCCATGAACTAAACGTCAATCATTGTCAAAATGAAAAGGCAGCAATTATGATTGGCTTATTATAGGATATCGTAGAATATCGGCGAACAATTCGCACGATTTTTTCATAGCGTCACGTCTAGATGGTATTACCCTGATTTATCATCTCAGTTTACCAAGATTGTGTACAGCATTACAAATGAAATGCCATCTACTACAGGTTAGGGTGATCCCGCTCTCTAAAATGGAGGTAAAAAAGGTCGTTTTTGCTCAATAACTTTTGATTCCTTCTGAACCAATGCATCAAAATTTCATGCGCATTGATTTATCTATTGTTTCATGCCATAAAATTAATTTGCCATGTGAAGAACCAGCCAATGTTGTTTAAACAGCGCGAAGAATGTTTGACCTATTATTATGCAAATTAGATAGATGACAATTTACTTTTTACTACCATTTAATGCGGATAGATATGTCTGTATGCGCCTCAAGAGGATTTTGCTGAATTCATTATGTGAACTGATTTATTGAGCGAAAACGACCCTTTTTACCTCCATTTTAGAGAGCGGGATTCCCCCTAACCTGTACTAGGCAACAATTAAAATTGTAAAGATTAAACCTGAGGACGCTCTGGGTAGCCTGTATAGTCACTGTAACCAAACCATCTCTAGCTGTGACAGCGAGGGAATAGTTATCATTGATGGATTTAAGTCAGCTTTCTACAGACAATAGTTGTAGAAGTACACTCCACTCCTATTAACGGGCGATATTGAAGCCAAGGATAGGTGATGGTTCACGGATCCGATACCCATAGCTAGTGAACCCTCCAGAAAAATGAGCATCAAGATGGAAGAATTCTTAATCTCAGAGTTCTTTTCATTGCACAGTTCTGGCCATCACACGTATGTCAGCAGGGTGGATGGATCATAGTGTGTCTTGGACCTAACATGGTCCTAGGCACATCAGTGGTCAAATGAAATGATCTGTCGACAGTACAACCATATTCACCTCAGATCATTTACCTGTACATACGTGTTGACGAAAATTTCGAAATAAAGGATTTTAAAAGTGCACTGGAACGCCTTTCACGGACTATTACTTCAAACCATAAATAGAAAACTTTGAAGATTCACATACAAATCTTTCGACAGCAGCTTTGTTCACTGAACTCAGCCACTCAAACAATTCCTCCTGCAAACACAGTAGATCCTCCATGACAACCCCACTCAAAGAGTTTGCTCAGGGATTTCCGTCAAACAAAGAAGAATTTTCGAGAAAGGAGAGACTGAATAATCAAAAAAAAAAGAATTAGGGAGCAGTTCAACACTATCTGAAATGTGGAGCGTAACCAGTTCTGGAAAACCATCTGCCAAGAGACAACTCGAAAAACCCTTTGGCCTACTGTCAATAAAATTGTCAACACTAATAAAAAATATGTGCGGTGCAGCCCCTTCGACTCTGACGACACCAAAATAGCTTCGAGAATGTCAATAACACATGTCACTGACAAGAAGTAAAACACGGATGCATCGCTCTTTGTTGGATGCTGGTTTAGACTTGTAAACAAAGAACTGTTTCGCATCCTTGATGCTAAGGACGACTCTCAAGTCATGACTGAAATATAGTTGAAAACGACGTTAAATCATACTCACATTCTCATAGGGTGTCGGAATACGTCGAACAATGTCTCTGCAGCAATTGACACCATGAAAACTGAGAGCAGTCCTGGCCCTGCTGGTGTATGCCAACAGTTAAAAAACAATTTAAATACACAATCGTACCTTACCTATAAGAAATCTCTTCTAGGCCTACTGGCACTCGTATCCTTATTCCTAAGGGTAGGCCCTACGAAAAATGCCCACAGAAAAATCATACAGGTCAATCAGTCTAACCCCTGTGGTCGGAAAAAACGTGTTATCTGCACCCGGCTTATAGGCTGGTTCGAGGAAAAATCTTGAAAATCAATACGCGTACCGCCAAAACGCGGCGTTCCACAAGCTCTTCACTTGAATTCGGCTGTAGACAATGACTTCGGCGACAAAGCTAATTCACAGTCACTGCTTTGATAGATCTTCAAGCTGCTTTCGACAGTGTGTGGAGGGAAGAAGTAGTCTTCAGACAAATTTCCTCACAAACAAAAACGAGCAAACTGATGATAAACAAATATGTTTCAGACTTGCAGAAAACCTGCTTTGGCGTCCCTCAAGGGTCAGTTATCGCCCCTATTCTGTTTACCGCTTTTATTTCCGTGGTCTGCAATAGCACTCCAGGCACAATGTGCTCTGCAGAGAAAATAGTTGATCCAATCTGAATATTACATGCAGGAAATGGAGGCTCATTTTAAGCACAATAAATAAATAACTATTGTGCTTCCAAAGTTCGAAACACCGAGAAGTTCAAGTCGGGATGGATCGCAGGCTTAGTTCTATCAAATTTGACGTTTGCATTCTCCGTGTGGTGCACCGTATCACACACGGAATTAACAAAACTAGAATCAATTCAATGACTTGTTCTGAGAAAGGCTACAGGCTGGTAGTCGTCTAATTCGGCAAACGCGGTTGAAGTTGTCTCTGGTTGCTCCGTTTAAGACTACACCTTCAGTCACTAGCCGCTATTGAATAGTCGAGAATAACCAGGAAACCAACTAGCCTGCTCTGCGACAAATAGCTTTCAAATCCTTGCCTCCGTTTAGAAATAACCGAGATACGGTGAATTCCCGACGTGGTCTTACTATTTCAGCCGTGTTTTTATTGTAGCTGTCCATGTGGAGATTATGAAGTATCCAGACGGCCCCTAGCACCGGCTCAAGCGGAATTAGATACGTTAGTTCGGGAGCTGTGATGACAGATTAGCTCAAACACATAATTCTTCTGATGTTAATGGATGAGCATTGAGGACGTCTGATGAAATGAACGCCCCAACATGCTAAACATGCTAAATGCAAGAATACCCAGAAAAACTAACTTGCTATGTCCGACGTCGTACGGCTTAAATTTCCCACCAAACCAATTAACCTACATATATTTGTCGAGTGACATGTATAGAGGGCGGGTCTCGGGGATTAACAGTTCACCAGCAAAATCCTATCATATACAGGTAATAAACTGGAGCGATATGCAAGAGGTGGGAAAAAATTACGATGTCTGGCGTCTGAGAGCCAATACGATTCATTTCGAAAGTCGCCTAACGGCCCGGAGACCCTTCTCATGGTACTCTACAGCGTCAGTCAAGTCGAAGAAATACCCACATCCCGTAGTTTACTAAACAACAAAATTTGATCACACCTACCCCAAGCCACCACCTCAAATGCCCCTTTTCTATGCTTTTACGACTGCGCATGCGCAGACTGACAGCATTTCGATCAAAACTACCCCAATCTGACTATCCCACGATCGCATCAAAATGAGACCTCACACGGCTCATTTAGACCATCTGTCATGTTCTTTACCCCAAAACGTCCACCAAAATGTCGTTTCTCTGCTACCTGACTGAGCATGCGCAAAATGACGGCACTTCCAATAACAACAACCACGGCCGGAATTTATCCAAAAAGCGCTTCAATATAACACCCCACACGGTTCAATTATACCACGGGTGGTTCAACTAGCCCCCCAAACGCCCACTCAACTGTCCTTTTTCTACTACAACCCGACTGTACATGCACAGAAGGACATGAATTCCACTAAAATCACCACAGTTTGACTACACTTCGCGAGCTTCAAAATGAGACCCCACTCGTCTCATCGGGACCACATATGGCTCATCTAGACTCCAAATCTCCCAACCAAACGCCCTCTCTCTAACACCCCACGATTGTGCATGCACAGAATTACGTGACTTCAAACAACAACCACCACAGCTTGACTCGACCCCACGAGCGCTTCAATATGACAACCCACTTGACTCATTTGGACCACGGATGGTCTACCTCTGCCCCCAAAAAGGTCCCTCCAAACGCCGTTTTCTACTACTCCACGACTGCCCATTCGCAGATTGGCGGCACTTCCAAAACAAACCATGCCAGTCCAACTCTATTCCATGGGAGCTTCAATATGGCACCAAAACACGGTCCATTTCGACCATGGTTGGTCCACCTAGGCCCTAAGACGTCCACCCCAGGAATGCATGCCCAGTGTGCATGCGCATCATAACTTTCCAGCCGAGACCCTTCACGTCGTTTTCTAAAGCGTCAGCCGAGCCGAATGCCGAAAAAATACCCGCACGTAGTAGTTTAATTCACACAAAAACTTAACCACACCTTCCCCAAAACTTCCACCTCAAACGCTTTTTTTGTACTCCTTTCTCACTGCGCAGATTGACCCCACTTCAAAAAAAAAAGTCTGCTCCAGTCTGACTCTACCCCACGAAGAAGAAGGTGCCCTTGCGGTGAAGCTTAAGGAACGTATTGACTGAGTGGTGTACACTTGAAGTGTGGCTTATAGAATTTAATGCTCTAAAAAGCAAGGATTACTTCAGTTTTGGTCTTTATAACATTGTTGTCTTTTTGGAGTTCAAATACCACAAATCACCTATGTGATTAGTTCTGTCAATATGGCTGATTGTTTCAACAACCTTGCTCTTGGTGAGGTCCAGTCAATCAGCGAGTACTGTAGGTTCAACTACCTATCGCTTTGACCATTCCTTAACGTACTGTTCCAGTGCAGTCAGGATATTTTTTGGTCTGTCTTCAGGATCATCCTCGGCTCTCGATATTCAGGTCCCTTCATGAGGAGTATTGGTGGATCTTCATAACTCAAGGTCACAAGTTAAAACATGCTATGGTGTAGAGATGAAGTTCGACGATTCACAATCACAACTACATTCACAATCACAACTCTGGATCATTCAGGATTCGTGGTAAATTAATTATGTCCAGTCCTTTATCCAAGTAGTTGAGTTTCAAGAAAAGCTGGTCTTCGGATGTTTTGATTATGTTCAGTGTACGATACAATCGCAAATGTGCTATATCTTGACAAACATGCGTGATTGTGGGTGTTATCATATTTCCTGAAGACGCAAATCTTTGTATTACAAGCGTCTAGTCCGTCATTCATAATCCAGCCGTCGTCCATTAGAGAATATCCGCGTCCATAATCCAAAGACCTATTCCATTTTCCATATAACAGTATTAGCACCAAATTCAAAAAGACAATCATAGTATACAATAAACATAGGCTTGTTTCCTGCAAGAGAGAAGCGGTCAACAGTTTTCAATGATGCCGGCAAGACATCATGATGTTCCAAAAATATCAAATCCGTATCGCTGATCAGTATTCTTAATCCATAATATTCGTTGTAAAGTCGTCATCTAAAGAATGATGTATCTCAGTCACGCTTTGATTGTGACTGTTCATATGAGTACCATGAGGTTTTTGAAGTACATAGGTTCATACGGCCCCTAGCCCCGGGTTAAGCGGAATTAGACACAAGTTATCTCTGGTTATTACATTTAAAGCTCTCGAAGGTAAATTGGAGCGATATGAAACAGGTTGGAATATTGACGACTAAAACGCAACCATAAGACTCTACAAGAAAGCTTCCCTCGGCACCTCACATTCAGACCCAAGAATACGGTGAATTCTCGGACGTAGCCTTAGTATCTTAGTCGTGCATTTATTGTTGATGTTCATGTGGAGATTACGAAGAATCCACACGGCCCCTAACACCGGCTTAAGCGGAATTAGATAGCTAGCTCGGGAGCTGTGTGATGACAGATCAGCTTAAACAACTCATCTGATGTTAATTGATGAGCATCTTTGACGTCTGGTGGAATAAACGCTCAACATGGGGTAAGCCTGGTAAATGCAAAAATACCCAGAAAAACTAACCTGTGATACCGGACGTCGTACTGCTTAAATCTCTCACCAACACAATAAACCTATATATATTTATTGAATGACATGCATAGAGGGTAGGCATCGGAGACTAACAGTCCACCAGCAGAATTACAAGCGTCTGGTCAGTCATTCATAATCCAGCCGTCGTCCATTAAAGAATATCCGCGTTGACAATTCAAAGATTTTTCCATATACCATATAACAGTATCAGTACAAATTAAAAAAGATAATCATAGTATACATAAAAAGAATCATAAGTAACGCATATAGGACTGTACACAAACAATATATACGGTTAGGTGCGTTAATTACACCCACTAAGTAATTTAAAGTGATATGATGCTGAATCAACACTCTATTAAACTTTCTCCAACCATGGCTGCGAGGTTTTCATTTCTTGGGGTTTAAATAGCTGGGTAATATTGGATATATTGAAACGATACAGTCACCCAAATTCCATCATCCAGAATAGTTCCCGCTCTCGAATTTTTCTCTCAAATCAAAAGAGAGAATGAAAAGAGGGTAGATGGGTAGACGATGTCTATGATCTGGATATTAAAGTTGAACCAGCCATGGTCAAATGATTACCTATAAGTAAGTCTTTTTTCCTTTCAATGATACCAGGGAGACATCATTATGTTCAAAAATATCCAGTGTTTATCGCTGATCAGTATTCGCAATCCATATGATCTTCTTTGTATGGTCGTTATCTAGATAATGATGTATCTCAGTCATGCTCTGATTGTAACTATTCATATTAACATCATGAGGAACTTAAAGTACCTGGGCTCATAGAGCCCGGCCCTAGCCCCCGTTTAAGCAGAATTAAACATAAGTTACGAAACGTAACGCCATCGATCTTGCACGCTACACTCATATGTATCACCAAATTTGAGAAACTTCGAGTGGAGGCGCTTGGTGATATAGCCTGTTTTATAGATTTCTGCAATAATGTTGTGTGACGTTGATTGAAATCGTCACATTTAACACAGAATCTTGGCAATGCTATCAGGCGAGATATATATACGTCATATGCAAGTTCTACTGGAATATCACTATCCAGTTAGGCATAGTTAGCTATGTCGAAATCATCTGTCTTGTCGTAAACTTGACGAGAGAGAAGGCCCGCTTCATGTTTATAGAGATATAGTTCTAAGTATGACGAGCCGTTAAGGCTATTTGTAGTTTCGTTCAAATCCACTGAATGTGGAAAAATATCCTTCACTGCGACATTTATATAGCGATTATCCACAGCGATAAGGTCGTCTATAAAGCGTTTGATGGATGAGAAAGAACGGACATTGAAATGATCGGTTTTTCAAAAGTCGTATAGTTAACAGAACTGATAAAGGTCAACCAAAAGGGGTGTGCAATTATTACCCATTTAAAATACCTATATGTTGTTGATATATTGTGTTGCCAAATTGCACATAGATGTTACTAATGAGAAATTCAAGCAACTCTATATACAGAGAAAGATCCCCTCCATTGTATGTAGTAGAACTAAAGAATGCTTTATGGCTTCCGACATTAAAATATCGGCGATAAGTTTTCTTGAACACAGATGCTACTAATGAACTTTGACGGTCAATAAGGTCCTGATGAGGAATTGTGGTATAGAGAGTCGAGAAATCCCATGTGGATATATGTCTGTACGGTATGTCTTCTTTCACATCAAGTTCCTCCGGTAGACATTTTGAATTTTTCAATATCCACATACATTCAACTCTAGAGTTTTTAGAAATAGTGGCGCAATACCTTTTTCAAAACGCTCTTACCTGCTGAAGGGCCCTCGTCATCAAGGTTGAAAGAAACTTGGTTGTACAGCTTCTAGAACCGGCTATGATTCTAGATTTGTGTGGTGATTTATGTATTTTGAGAGTCCATTACACTTTTGCTATATTGTTATTAGTGGTTGGAAGAAAAATACCGCTTTCATTAAAAAACGTTTTGTGATTGTTGAATAAATCTTCCAGAGTAAATGCAGTTTAGGAGTAAGTAGACGTATTCGAGGTTGGTGTGCTTATACTCAATTCCCTAACCATCACATGCTATATTAGTAATATTTACATATGAATATTATTTTATTTGGAGATTTGTCTGCTTGGACTATGACGAATATACTCTGATGATTTTCTAGAACTTCTTGTGAACTGAGGCTCTTTCAGGGGCCCAGACTCGGGAACAACTTGTCCATCAGATACCGGTTTAAATTACTCATTCAATATACAGCCATCGTCCATTAAAGAATCCAAAGACGTAATTCATATACATTAGCACCAAATCAAACAATAAAATCATAGTATACATAAACATAGGCTAGTTTCTTACAAGTGAGAAGCGGTCAGCAGTTTTCAATGATGCCAGCGAGACACCAAGATGTTCCGAAAATACTAAATCCGTATCGCCGATCAGTATCAGCAGCCACTCTTTGTTTATGGGTGTTCTATGAACACCCTGAGGATCTTGAAGTTCATGGATTAATAAGGCCCTTAGCCCCGGGATAAGCGACATTAGACACCAGTTACGAAACGTAACGCCATAGATCAGCATGCGATATGTTTCGCAAACTTTGAGGCGCTTGGTGATATAGCACTGTTTCATAAGTTTCTGCAACAATGGTTTGTGACGTTGATTAAAATATTAAATATAAAATTAAATATATTAAAAGGGAATATCTTCACAATCGATTCCAATAAGATTTCTCGCCGGTGTTCCCCTATTCGGGACGAGACAAAAGAAGATATTCAAAACATGGGGTCGACTATACGGATTTCTGTCCCATATTCCACATTGTGAAATGTCGATTCTGGACCACCATATAAACGCATAAATTTCGACTTTTCATTTAACAATTTTATGTAACTCTGTGTGCATGCTAACCTTGGTATTATGATGTGTTTTGACAAACCTATTTCCGAAATACTATTCCATGACCTTTTAGGTCGGTTATGTAAGTTCAGATTTATACAGATAACGTAGAAAACGCTTATATAAGTATAATGATTTAACCTTGGTTTTGACGACCGAATTATGTAATGAGACAGATTTGTGATCTGTCTGTCATAATTGTACCGAATTATAAGGACATCTATGTCGGGTTAAATTGACATTGTAAACGTCTAGTATTGTATATAACGGAATGAATGGCACATTATAGGCAGACTAGTAACACCAGGTCTCCCTGATGGCAGTACCATCAGGTCTTACAGAGGCTCATGCTTCCGATAATAGTTATTGCTATCTCCAGTTCCGAAAAATGACTGTTTACAGAATAGTCTGATGTTGATGAGGTTGTGCTAGTCTGCCTACCAAATGATGCCGGTCATTCCTACGTTAGGTGGAATGAATTTACAATAAATCGGCTTAATATTCAACAGACGTTTTCGTTGTATCCTCTCTCATTTAAAGAGTTTGTCAAGACTTCGAGAAATCTCAGAAGCCGGACCTTGGAATCGTTTATTGTTCAGGTTTTATGAAGACGATCCCTGTGTCTTGAGACGACTTCGCGTTACAACATCTTAAAGATCACACGCGCACAATCCCTGTCGTATTAAAGACCTCAAATTTCATAATGGCGAGCTTGCCAGGATAAAGACAATTGTCTTTTGGATACAACTACAAGATCATGAGGCAAAAGATGTAGACGATCGACCGAGAACACTGAGAGTACTATTTGTTTGGACAAAATGGCTGAGCCAGAAAAACTACAGGAGCTCCAGACCATTGCTCAAGGCATCACGAAACTTGGGGACAATTTGTGAACTGATATTCAGGCCAAGGACAATTGTTAATTGTAAAGAGAACAGGTAAAGGACCTTCCTTTCTTTTTGCCCCTGCTGAAGTATAGCAGACGGTAATTAAGTCACCCAGACGGGGACGGTGACTGATGAAAACATTTGGTGCCCTTGTTTTTTGGCCATTGTGAAATGTGCTACCCTGTTCAACGCCTCCTTGAACTGCCTCGTAATTCTGACTGGAAAGAATTCCAAATTGCTGTCCACAACTGCCGTGAGTGATGTCCAACTTTGTGATAAGATGATCGACCAAAGCACTGTTCCTTCCTATAACAGCGACATGTTTCTCCTCTTCCTTGGTGACGTGACAGCGTGTGCCAGAAACCTCTGGAACGAGTCCATTCCGTGGAACAATATCTACAGATACAGTTTGATTCGTTTCATTTAACAGAGCCTTGTAAATGGCCGTAGTGATTGAAAAAAATACTGTGTTGTGATATATTCCCTGCCTGGACTTCCCTGAACTTTCTGTCTGACGTTGTGAAGTTCTCACTGATTGACAATAGTGCGTGTGATGAACAGTGTGTACTTTACAGAACTGGATCATGCATAACGAACTCTGAGACATTGTATTCTTGTAACTTTCTTGAAACATTCTGGACTGAACCCTCAGACAGGTTGGTAGCATGTATTGAATGCGAGGTTTAACTTTAACTTTCTCTCTCCCTTGAACGATCATGTTATATGTGCCATAATCATGCCTTATATGAGTTGTTGACATCTCTCGTATATTGTGCATGTTTTGTTGATTGTTGATAATACTGCATGCCCCAGTGAAGTTGATGAATCAATGGTGAAGCTGGTAGATTGCATGAATTCCTTTGTGACTGATAAATTTAGGGATTTGCAGATTGATAAATCTAGCCTTTGACATTTGGACGATAATATTGTGACGTGGTTCCACAATGATTTTTTTATTAGGACGTTTATCGCGATTAGTTGCCATAATAGTGTAAGCTGGTAAGCTAAAATACTTAACGCAATATTGGCTAAATGGAACTAAAATTATCGCGTACATGATTGACAGGCCCTAAGATACACTGAGTACATGTACGTACTAGTGGTTTGAAGCATGTAAATGCATAGTAGATGCTATGAAAGCATGTTCGTGTTGGTTGACGAACCTTCATAATCCCCGATTCGGCTATGAGAACCTGGATATCGTGAATATTTGTGGTTATTTGTTTATTTTGGATCCTCAGATATAAGTCTAAGATGTTGGATGACAAATTGGTTTCAATTAACACGTAAATATTGTGTCCAAGTCAACTATACATTTCTCGCTTTCATAATGAGTAACATGTAAGGTCCAAATGTTAACCTTTGCGGATGGGGTACCGTATATTAAATCAGTACAGTCGATGCTAGAGAAATCCGATACTTGGTGACAGTTATGGAAGACTGTTTGAGACATAACCACAGAATAATTGTCTGTGGTAAATATTTTTGCTGCAACAATATTGAGATGCCATGTAGTGGTATGAATTGAATAATGCGCGTTGTTATTTTGTGCAGAATACTTTTGTCATTACTGATCGAGTTTCCCCGTGTGAATCCTTGAGTTTCTCTGACATCATAGTTTTTCTTGCAATAAAATGGTATGTTAATTCTGTTTTGGAGTAATTATGTTCTTATTGGTGTAGGCTGGAGTCTGATACTCTATAATCTGAAGAATTCGCATTTCTTGCAGATAGGATTCAAATGCCTAACATTGCCATTCGCAACCACTTGAACGTTTCCAGAATTATTGCCCGTTTGAATGCCACTTTTTGACAGGCATTGAATATGACAATTGATGTGTCGGCAGTGACGTTCTTTAACCATGGATTTGCTTGGGACCTTATCGCGCTTTTGTATATCCTTTGCATACGTTGTAATCTGTATGGCTATTGTTCTCAAATTTTGTTTCACTCGGTGACATTGTAATGCATGACCTGCAACTAGACAGTGCTCTGGAGACTGTTCTACGCGCCTATGTTTTTCCATCTTTGTGTACTCCTTTGTAATGTTTTTGTTTTTTCTCTCTTTTGTTACTCTTGCCAGTGGGTGTGCGTTTTGATGCACGAAACGTACTCTCACTTGAAGTTAAGTTTTGGTGTATTAGTGGCTGTTGAACTGATGATTCACGCAGGTTCTATCACCATTTCTTGTCTTCTTATTATTGTATTTTTCTTTTGCTTATTTCTTGTTTCACTGTTCTGACATTATCTTGCATGTAGATTGGCGTTTTGACATTTTGATACAGATAAATGTTATTTGTTTTCATTTTCATGAACATGTAATGTGTTGATAAACTATTTTGGATTTGAAGCTGATGTATGAATTTTCCAGCAATTGTTTTGATATTTGCGCCATGTTTTGAGCACATTGTTTTGACGTGTCCACACTTGTCAGTGACTGGCGCATGTCCCACATACCTAGAATACTTTTATTGAGAAATGATAGTAAATATGGCCTTATGACCTTACGCAATGAATATGGAGTACGGTAATTGAATCAATTGTTTCCGGTATTCGACCGATATTTCAGATGACGACTTTGGCTATTCGTAATGGACTATTCTTTCATGTTTGCTATTATTCTTCCTGCCTTATGCATTTTGTGTTTATACTTTGAGATGAATAAACGATCTTCGTTCGTATTTTTCATTTTCCATCGTTGGATGATATGTGAAATGTCGATTCTGGACCACCATATAAACGCATAAATTTCGACTTTTCATTTAACAATTTTATGTAACTCTGTGTACATGCAAACCTTGGTATTATGATGTGTTTTGACAAACCTATTTCCGAAATACTATTCCATGACCCTTTAGGTCGGTTATGTAAGTTCAGATTTATACAGATAACGTAGAAACCGCTTATATAAGTATAATGATTTAACCTTGGTTTTGACGACTGAATTATGTAATGAGACAGATTTGTGATCTGTCTGTCATAAATGTGCCGAAGTGTAAGGACATCTATGTCGGGTTAAATTGACATTGTAAACGTCTAGTATTGTATATAACGGAATGAATGGCACATTATAGGCAGACTAGTAGCACCAGGTCTCCCTGATGGCAGTACCATCGGGTCTTACAGAGGCTCATGCTTCCGATAATAGTTATTGCTATCTCCAGTTCCGAAAAATGACTGTTTACAGAATAGTCTGATGTTGATGAGGTTGTGCTAGTCTGCCTACCAAATGATACCGGTCATTCCTAAGTTAGGTGGAATGAATTTACAATAAATCGGCTTAATATTCAACAGACGTTTTCGTTGTATCCTCTCTCATTTAAAGAGTTTGTCAAGACTTCGAGAAATCTCAGAAGCCGGACCTTGGAATCGTTTATTGTTCAGGTTTTTTGAAGACGATCCCTGTGTCTTGAGACGACTTCGCGTGACAACATCTTAAAGATCACACGCGCACAATCCCAATCGTCTTAAAGACCTCAAATTTCATAACATGTAAAATAATTCTATTTTTAAACACTTGAAAAACACGAGAAACGCGCGAAACTGAGGCTGACTAAAAGATCGACTTTTTGGTGCGTCTCGTCATATAGCTCAACTGGGCCATCGATCCAGAATTGTCAGTTTGAAAGAATCGTGGACGATTTGCACTTTTACTATACTTGGCTCATATCTTACCAGACCATTAGATTTATCATTCGTGTGGTATCCTATAAATTCGCTATAATTATATTCATCCCCTAATTGTTTTTATTTTATGGATTCAAACTTTTCAGTTATCAACTTTATTTTACTTTTAAGAAAATGGAAGCAAAAATTTTCTTTTCTCAAGTTCCATTATCATGTTAACGTTGCAGCGCGCCTCGTTTTGAATCGTGTGCGCCATCTCCTTTTTCGGATTTTATTTTTAAAATTGTTATCTCCTTTGAGGTATACTTTATATTGATAGTTGTTTCATAAAGGAAGCTGCACTCCAAAGTGACATACCATCCCCAGGTTGAATGGCTACCAGATTTATTGAACGTCTCGGAAGAAGGTTCTTCTTCACATGAGCTGATTAGCTGTTATAGTAAAATGTCCCTCCTTCATGAGCATATACATAACATGCGTAACTTCTTAAAGAGCATGTAGTGGATTTTAATCATAACACCCTCCTTCACCTCACTGAGATCAGCATAACACCCTCCTTCACCTCACTGAGATCATCATAACACCCTCCTTCACCTCACTGAGATCATCATAACACTCCTCTTCACCTCACTGAGATCATCATAACACCATTCACTGAGATCATCATAACACCCTCCTTCACCTCACTGAGATCAGCATAACACCCTCCTTCACCTCACTGAGATCATCATAACACCCTCCTTCACCTCACTGAGATCATCATAACACCCTCCTTCACCTCACTGAGATCAGCATAACACCCTCCTTCACCTCACTGAGATCATCATAACACCCTCCTTCACCTCACTGAGATCATCATAACACCCTCCTTCACCTCACTGAGATCAGCATAACACCCTCCTTCACCTCACTGAGACCTCACTGAGATCATCATAACACCCTCCTTCACCTCACTGAGATCATCATAACACCCTCCTTCACCTCACTGAGATCAGCATAACACCCTCCTTCACCTCACTGAGATCATCATAACACCCTCCTTCACCTCACTGAGATCATCATAACACCCTCCTTCACCTCACTGAGATCAGAATAGGGATTGTATTAACGAATCTGTGCCCGAGGCGTACTGACAGGCCAAACACGGCATGCTGTGAAGATGAGAGGACACATTTGACCGCGGTTTGTTTAGAGGCGTATTTGTCCAGACAATACTATATTACACAATGAATGTCTATACTCCCAATTACATCACCAAAACACGTTCATCAACATTTAATTACTCGTATATAGCTGATATCGAATAGCTACCTGCCGGTATCATATTTCAGATTGTTTCACCTATAGGTTTACATGGAACATGGAACCTATTGTAGTATAGCCCCATGCATAGAAGAGGGAGATTGCACAGCCTTGTCTCATGCCGACTAATCAGTACTGAAAAGGATACACCAAGAAACACGGGTGATGAACTCGGGATACAGTCATATTAATCTGAATGTCTTTGACACTGTTTTAATTACTGTATGCAGTTGATACTTTGAGATCAAAGATTGTATAATACTTAATGAACTTAATTATATTACACTATTCCAGAAGTTTATAATCCTGGATAATCATCATCTGAAGTCATGGTTCGTCTATCAATTCTGAGTTACGAAGGTACAGAGTACACCGACTTCCATCATGGAGGATGTGGATAATGTGTTTCTGATATACACCGGTACCTCAAACTATATTGAAGATTATATATTTGAGCTATTCAATGCGCACAGATGTGACACCTCATTCTCTCATACATTGTCAGACATTTAACGTTAACCTCCTACTATCCATCCTTCTGTATGCCATGATAATGTCACAATGGAATTCTATAGAGGAAGTCTTTAATTGATGACGCGTAACTTCGGAAATTTAATAAATTCTTCATGATTCACTCTCAGCGTCATATATATGACGTGTATTTGCTAACGATTGACGTAAAATATTCGAAATTATCACAACTCACTTATCATGGACTTTCCGTAGGTTTTAATTGTGTGAAGTTTTGTGACGCACCGTATATAACAATATACACTTGGAGTATTCTAATGTAAATACAAGCGTCTAGTCCGTCATTCATAATTCAGCCGTCGTCCATTAAAGAATATCCGCGTCCATAATCCAAAGACCTATTCCATATCCATATAACAGTATTAGCACCAAATTCAAAAAAGACAATCATAGTATACATAAACATAGGCTAGTTTCCTGCAAGAGAGAAGCGGTCAACAGTTTTCAATGATGCCGACAAGACATCATGATGTTCCAAAAATATAAAATCCGTATCGATGATCAGTATTCTTAATCCATAATAATCGTTCTAAAGTCGTTATCTAGAGAATGGTGAGTCTCAGTCACGCTTTGATTGTGCCTGTTCATATGAGCACCATGAGGATCATGAAGTACATGGGTTCATACGGCCCCTAGCCCCGGGTTAAGCGGAATTAGACACAAGTTACGAAACGTAACGCCATAGATCTTGCACGCTACGTTCGTATTTTGCTATCAGCATGCGATATGTATCGCCAAATTTGAGAAACTTTCAGTGGAGGCGCTTGGAGGTATAACCCTGTTTTATAAGTTTCTGCAACAATGTTTTGCAACGTTGATTGAAATCGTCACAATTAACACAGGATCTAGCAAATGCAACTAGGCGAGATATGTATACGCCATATGCTGGTCCCACTGGAATATTACTGTCCAGAAAGGGATAGTTTATGATGTCGAAATTGTAATCATCTCTTTTGTCATAAAGTCGACGAGAGAGAATGCCCGCTTCATTTTTATAGAGATAGAGATCTAAATAAGATGTGCCTGTAGGGCTATCTGTAGTTTCCTTCAAATCCAGTGAAGGTGGATATATATCCTTCACTGCGTCATTTATATAGCGATTATCCACAGCGAGAAGATCGTCTATATAGCGTTTGGTGAATGAGAAGGAAAGTCCATCATTGGGTAGATTCGTGCTATACAGAAACATACATTGTAATTGTTTTCTTCCCATTGTCAGTGGCTTTCCATCTGCTTCTATAGAGGTGCTAATACAGGACTGCATGGCTATCATTCAAAACAACTCTCAGTATCGTCCGATCAAACCGTTGCAAGTTTCCGCACAATAGCATTTGACTGTTCGTACTTGCGAAATATTCCAATATTTAAATTTGCTTTGCTTCTCGATCACAAGTGACAAGTCTTATGGGCGTGTGATGAATTCGAAATAACAAATCAAGTCAGCCCCTGCGACAGGAGTCGATTTGCTGACTTGTGCTGTACGAGTTTCCCACCAGTTTGCCAGCTCGTTTTGTCGTTAAACGCACAGCTAATTCCTGTCGTAATTATGATCCATGCGTGAGTAGTGTAAAATGGAGCGCATCACGCCGAGGATGCAGGTTCATTATCAGGATCAGGTTCAGTGACGTCATCATGCTCACAGTGAAATGAGGAGGCCGAGGGGGAAATGAAGAGGACGAGTGTCAGATAAAAAGCGAGTGAAGTTATAAAACCTATTTAGGTTGAAGAAAAATCTATCTCTTCTATTTATATTTATGACAGCGAAAAGTATGTAAACAATGAAACACCGTTCATATAAATTGTTATCAAAGGACAAACTGGAACCAGCATGATCAATCAATTGTGACGGAAGAGATACTCAAATTCATTCTAGTTCTGAGCAATTGGATTTGCAAGTCATATTCCATCAAAATCCTATAGTTTCGAGGTGAAATGATGCTCGTACTTTGCTTTAAAGATGTAATCAGTCTTAAAATGAATGGATTTTGTAAACTCTCCCCTGTGTTTTTTTTCAGCAGGGAAGATTACCAAAGCATCATATGTATTATATTTGATGATAGTACAACGAATGTACAACGAATGCAAGAATATCTTGTCAGAGAAATTTGTAACTCTGCCCGCTTCGACGGCTTTTCTGTTTCGCCATTCAGTGTGTGTTGTACGCGGAGAGAGTGACGTAGCGACGCTCACGAATTTGAATGCTGCACAGCTGCAGCCATGGGATAACGTCATGGCTCGTGCCTACGGTTCGGTGATGTCGCATAGCATACGTTGGTAGAATGCACCATACGTGTATACGCTTGTTGACACGGCCGTGGAAAAATAAACGGCATGCCATGCTGTTTATTTTTAAAGATCAACTCCTCCTATTTCTCGTGAATGGTAGAAACAAGTTTAGTTTTTTTGCGGTCAAATGTGTTTCATTTTGTACCTGTTGTAAGATGTGTCACTTTCGCTGAGTTTGAGAGACATCGATTTCAGCCCAGATTTGAGGCTGATTACATCTTTAACTTATAACAAAGCCTTCTGAAACACTGTTAATGTAAGGGACGAAGCTTGAATCAGTGGTACACTGGCTCTGACCGATTCTATGTGACACGTCTTAACCATTCATATAAGTAATTTTCTCCTTTCCTCATTTTGCTGAATATATTCGTAATACTTCATTTCCCAAGGATTCGCCAATGGTTGTATGAAACGAGACAATTAAGTAAAGATATTTTGACAATAGATTTTCATCCCCATTATACCGTCTGCTATTTCAGCTCGGACTTTTTTGTGTGGGTTATTTATACCCAGACGAAGTCAAACTTTAAAAAAGATGCTAAATTAATTGTCGTTGTATGCAGAGAATATACTTCGCTTTCATGCCAAAAAAAAAAAAAAAAAAAAGAATTTCCAAACACATTGCCCTAGCTGAAATAATATGAAAAAACTATATTTCAGAAATTTGAAAGATATAGTCTGTGTTGACTGCCAGCGATGCATTAAAAGGGTGGTGAAAAAAGATACAGGCGTAATGACAAGAAGTCATATGACCCCACAGACAAATATATACTGACTGCGTATTTCTCAAAATCTCTGTGATGATTTGTATCCCAGCCACGCTTTTATTGTAGATGTTCATGTAGACATAGCGAATGACATGACCCGTGACATGGCCCCTAGCACCGGCTTGAACGGTATTAGATACAAATATTTCAGGGCGATGATGTAATAACCCTGTAAGTCATCTGTTGGAAAATGATGAACTATGTGACCGCCAGATTGTAAAAATAGCCCATACGAGAGGGTATTTGTTGAATGCAAGTTCGTATTCAGTGCAAATACCTGTGATGCCCGACGTCGACCAAACGATTCATTCTCCATCATGTTTACAAGTCCCAAAACTACAATTACAATGATTTGTACAGAGGGCAATCCTCGGGGACGAAACGTCCACCAGCAGAATCTTATCATATACAGGCAACAATTAAACGCAACATTAAAAGGTTGGTGGAAAACGATGCCGACGTAGGCCTAACTGACAAGAATGACCCAGTAAAACCATCTTTTTTGGTACCGTACTAAGGAATAATTGGAGGTTGAGTGGGTGTGAATGCTGAGGTTGTTCATTCGCGTACACCTCAAGTGTCAACCAGGCAACATATATAGCTTATCGTGCCCAGTCACTGTTTGTCTGACAACGCCGAGCCGTGACAGAAATATGATGTCAGGACGAAGTCGTTTATTAATACGCTTTCGAACAACATTCGTGACCTCCTGACCTCTCCGAATATGCTCATATTTGGTAATGCATGCAGAGCTGGAATAAGCAGACCTGCATTATGGCGAATGATATAGATAAGTTTTGATTTCAAAGCTGTGTGAGCGCAGGTGTAGGGAAGCAGTCCCCTTACATACACCTGTATCTCAGCGCCATTGCATCAAACATATGCTGTTTCCTTTATGAACTCAGTTCTGTACAGCATTTAATTACTATATTGTACGGTAGCGATAACAAGAGGATACCGGACGGTATCATATTTTCGATTGTTCCACGTAAGTTTACCTAACCAATTAAGCGGTGAGGATTGCACAGCCTTGTCTCATGCCGACAAATGAGTAGTGAAACGATACGCCAGGAAACATGTGTGGTAAACTCGGGAATTAATTATATTAATCTGAATGCCTTTGACACTGTTTTAATTACTGTTTGCATTCAATAGTATGAGATCTACGATCGTATATAGTTAACCTCATTAAACGCAGCATCAAGATAACTTAATTATATTAGGTCACCCCATAAGTTTGTAATGTCTTGGGAAATGGGTTTCTGACCATACCGTATACGAATATGGAAGGCCAAATGTCCAAATAATTAGAAACTCACAGTTATTGAATCGAAAACCTAAGTTTTCAAACAGAAAACTTCAGTTATCAAACAGAAAACCATGGTTTTCGAATCGAAAACTTAGGTTTACGGTCGAAAACCTAGGCTATCTACCACACAACCCCGAGTTTCTCGTTCCTTAACTTCGAGTTTCTATTTCTCAACACCGAAAATCACAGTTGTGATTAGAAAATTTAAGTTATCGAACCGAAAACCTAGGTTTTCGAATTGATAACTTAAGTTTACGGTCGAAAACCTAAGTTATCTAGCAGACAACCCCGAGTTTCTCTTTTATTGGACACTTTCTAATCGATAACCTAGGTTTTCGAATTGATGGTTGTCGTGTATGGAAGGCCAAATGTCCAAATAATTAGAATCTCACAGTTATTGAATCGAAAACCTAAGTTTTCAAACAGAAAACTTAAGTTATCAAACAGAAAACATTATATATATTAGCTCTTCATTTTGCACAGGTGTTATGACACCCCATTCTCTGATATAAGCACTGTCAGAGCTGTAACGTTTACCCCCTACTATTCTATCTGATGCCAGAAGAATTCTATATGGATTCGCCGTATCAATTCAAAATTGTGTGTGTTTTATTGAATATTTATCGATTAATGATTATCTTATAATATACTAAATGATCCTAACTGACTAATCATGGACTACACGTGCAGTGTGAATGATTTGTAGTATGCTTGTGTAAGCCCAAGGGGAGTGGACAGATTAGATTTGTATTCGAACACTTCTATCTTTCAGTTGGTAATGGCATTCCACCTGCTTCTAGAGGTGCTAATATAAGAAGGGCTATCATTCAAACAACTCTCAGTATCGTCCGACCAAACCGTTAAATGTTCATAATAGGCACTAAGTTTCGCTTCATGACTTCACCACTAAAAATTAATTAACTCTTCTACTTATATTTGTGACAGGAAAAAGTATGTAAACAACGAAAAATCGTTTTCATAAATTGTTATCGAAAGACAAACTGGGACCAACATCATTTATGAATTGTGAACGAAGAAAATCCCAAATTCGTTCTAGTGTGAGCGATTTGCAAGTCATATTCCATCAAAATCTTATAGTTTCGAGGTAGAATGAGGCTTGAATTTTGCTTTAACTTATAAGAAAACTATCTGAAACATCATGGTCAGTGTAAGGGACGAGGCTTGAATCAGTGTATACTGGCTCTGACCGACCCTGGGTGACCAGTGACCATCTACGATGGAGAGCCCAAGTAATTGTAATCCCACCTAAATCTGGCGTGATATATAAATTATTTCAAAGAAACGATGTTTACCAGTATGTGTACATTGATTTTAGGATAATATTATCTTCACAAAAAAAAAACGTTACGTGGCATACATGTAAGATTGCCCTACGTTTAAACTATACATGACGACTTTCCATAAATTCAAACAAATGGATGTCAAGACGTTGTTAGAAGCTTGTGGAACATCGACAGATAATAAATGAAGAAGTATTATCCATCAGAAATCCTACATTTCTCACAATTTTCATGCACCAAATATAAGTTACCACATTATATATCTCCTCCGTCCGGTCTCGGTTAAACGTGTATCTTTTCGTGCATTCTCAGTCTTAACCAACTAACAAAAACACATGTATAGATCGTTAATGCAGGTGTACAGAAGCAGTCCCCCTGGAACACACCTGTATCTCACCCCCGTTACTCTATAGTATTCTGTTTCCTTTTCTGAACTCAATTCTGTGGAATATTGGCAGAGGTTTTGTACGATAACAAGTTCTTTTGTTCGGTATTTATAATGTGCACTCACCAAAGCTGCGACACCAACACCATCGGTGCGAATTCTTGGTTAATGATCAATTGTCACATTAGCAGCGCTAATATGCCACGCGAACGAATTAACGGTTTTGGTAGCTCAGCATACTAAATGCTTGTGATAATGCTGCCATACTCTTACCGCTCCACCCTGAAAATATCTAAAGATTTCTACAATAATCTCAATATAATTAAGCGAAAAACTAGCATCTTATTAACGGTTTAATGTTGTTTCCCTGGAATGTTCTGATGTCACATATTATGTTGTGTGGAACACGGATATGAGTGTAATTCCAGGAAATTCTTAGTTAATATCTCAGAAATTGGTGGTTTTATATCTGTCCAGAAATTATGAAAATCGTGAAGAAATTTTAATTTCTATAGATCATCGCATCTATTTATATACAGATTCTTTGAATATTTCCACAGCTATTTGGCTTATAGGTCTACTAACCCCGTCGAGTACTTTTCCATTAACATGTATGGTTTTATAGCATACATGTAAACCAACTAGAATCAATGAAAGTCTATATAAAATAGGTACACCTAAATATAGAATTAGTATGACTACTTAAGGGCTGGTACATTCAAAGAATTAATATGATCGCTTCTACTTTAGACTCCTTGAAGCTATTTTAACGAATCTTCGGCTATATTTAGTTCTAAAATGTCCAAAAATGGAATATATGTTGGGATATATATACCAAAACGAAGAATTCTGGTAAAAAATTAGATTATTAGACTAAATATAGGACAATGTTCAACACGTTACGTCAAAACGTGGTTCGATATAAAAAATGCTTCACAACCCTTCGTTTGATCCAGTCATATGAATAGAGCCGTCCAGATCACGTGATCTAAGGAGAAGTATTCACGATATAGATTACTGGAACATTTGCTTTCTCCCTCTTCATCCAGATTTCTTCGATTTTTCTTTCAGAAATTAGGCTGATTGTGTATCAGCTGTGTTTCTCACAGGCGCGTGATTAACCCCGTCTATGATAGACGAGACAGCGCTTCATTATCCTGCTCACCGGGGTCTGGGCTTGAAGATTCCATGTGCTAGCTCTGGGATGGTCCATCCCATGCAGCCAAATCCTAATATCGTTGTTTTTACGTTGTAATGAACTGTCCTCACCTGAGATCATGGAGCTAAAATACGATTTTAAATGTATTGTAGGGTCACCAGCTCTTGTCAATATACATTTTATACGTACAGCCGACCAGGCTTTGTATTTCTGGCTAAAACATGAGCTCTCTTCACTACGACGGGCGTTTTTGATAGATATATCTTTAAAAAATCGTCCGGCATAGTGGAGATAGCCACAGAAAACTTGAGAGTTTTCTAAACACATGTCCAATATTTTCAATGCACACAATCCCCATTTTTGGGGGCTTTTTGTTCCACATTCATTGACATTTACCAATTCGGTCAATGAAATCTCATCTCATATACACAGAGGAGAATTAATGAGTGAAATTAGTTATTTTGTTAAAAACTGACTAAATTGAGTCACCCGATCCATGTTTATGTCACCCTTCAACATTAGGAGATATGAAGGATGTGACTCAATTCATTGAGTCTCGCAAAATATTGATAATTGGACTGGCTTGACGTATTCTACACAAAGGGAATGCTCTATCCTGAAATATCTCAAAAGTTCCGTTATTCTGAAAATTTAGCGTATGAAATATTATTAACATGATGAAAAAAATTGTTATTGTTAATTTTAGTGCAGGAAACAGTTGGATAATAGTTGAGATTCAAAAAGCGACACTATAAATCGCAAAAGCTATTGTCTCTAATCCTTTGCTGAAAATAATATTTTTGTTAAAAAGGCAAAGCAAATTTGGCACAAAATTTATTACAAAAAGCGATGTCTACAAATTACGAATTCCCGTCTCCATACTTTTTTGTTCTTTCTTCTTTTTACATTTGTATTACTTGCTTAATATTGCCAATCAACATGTGACAGTCGATGTATATGCCTGCAAACTTGGGTAATTTGCCTGGGAATCCTGCTCGTTGGAGCATCACCCAGGGTTCTGGGCCCACCATCCAAGCTGGTACCGCAGAGCTTGGCTTCCAGTGAGCCGCTTTGAAGTCGGAAGCGATGACGTCACAGCGCACATCGGATAAAAAGCCCGGGAATTTCCGAGGCTGGCGGCACTCTTTTATTGTCAGCTGCGGGTACAGGTGTACATTTCATACCAGGCACGAGATTGGTTACTAATCAACTATCTTCTACGTCAGAAATGTAAGTAAATCAATTACTCCTATCACTTTGTTTTACTTCTCAACGAATGTGTATGCAATCATATTGAGAGAAAATATATAGTAAAATACAATTTTGTGTTGTAATGCTCTTGAAAAGGCAGTTCCAGGTTTCCAACATTTTGTCCGACTGTGTACAAAATTCTTCCAACGGGCTTAACCGTTGCAAAAAATATACGAGAGAGGGTAAATGTATTACCGACCATTATATTCGTTAGACAGCAATATTGCTCGAATAATTCAATCATTTTTGGACTGCCTATCAACTCAATTAAGTTAGATTGAATGACATTTTCTTTTGCCAATATCTCGAAAAGCTATATATCCAATCCAACAATTTTGAACAATCAGAGCTGAAGATAGACAGGATGTTTTTCTTTTGGAAATTGACTTCTACATATAGTGTTTTAAGTTATTGAATTATTAGAGGGGATATCGCAATTTTTGGAATGATCTATATGTTTGAACATAACTGTATATTACTATTCTCTTATGTATTGCACTTTGCATACTAGCGAAGTTAAGACGGCATAGATTTCATTATAAGTTAGAAATACAGGTAATATTCAAATATAATGAATTTAAGTCATCATTTCTGCATGAAAGCTATTCATATAGACTTCAAATATATCAAATATGTAGGCTGGAATCAATGGATTTGGAACCGAATGGATTTCTGGGACATAGAGGATTGTCATAACTAGTGCATATCCGATTTCCTATGGGTTTCCAAAGAAGTATATGCTTGCAGATTCATATTGTATGTACATGTTATTATAGTCATCAACTATTCGAGGAGGTGTGTGGGGGGAGGGGGTGAGAATATATAGGCCTTCATTGTACCTTTCTAGTTAGAGGTGTACAATTGTCCATGAACGTATTTTACTTTAAGATCCTCCTTGCTTCTTGCAAATCCCCCGTGTTATCTACAATTTTCTCTTGTATGGTTATATACCCACCCATTGGGTCAGATTTACCATTTCCCCATAATCAGGCTAGGTAAAACAATCATATTCTCTCAAATATACGTATAAATATGTTTTGCTGTAAAACCAAAGTAGCCTTCAGTGTTGTAACTCCATATATGTTGATTGCTCCCTTTGAATCGTTGTTAGAATTTCGAAAAGAAATCGTTCTTTGACTATCGAACAATGAATTGAATTCCCTTACTTGAATAAAATTCAACTACTTTGGTCCAGATATGATCTCTCGATTCAACTGTCCATTTGCTCATTGTAGTTTATCTCCCGGATATATCACACATTGTCCAATGTAAGATGGTATTCATAACGAAATATTTTACAGAAAATTATCAATCGCAAATGAAGACGTGGATACCTTTATTTCGTGATCCAGTTGTTTCCGTTACCGTTTTGTCACCGTTTTGCTCACAATTTTGAAGCTTAATAAAAAAAGTTTAATAATTAGAGTCTTAACACATAGTTTGTATCTCAAGACGGTGCTTGTATATATGTAGTACATACCTCGTCCCGTCTTCTGCACGATCATACTTGTATATACAATACATATTGACTGGCGAATTTCCTCCCCTCAGAAGAAATATATCTCCGCTGTGCATTTCATGTCTATTTCTGCATTAGCAAAATCATCGGGCTATGAGGGAGACAATGTGTGGCGATTACAGGCAGGTGACGGGGAGGGGGTCCTTGTCAAATATATTGTGCGGCATTGGGGACAAGATGGGTAACTTGTCTGACACTGCATATAGTTACACTATTTCATGTGTGTCTTGTATCGCAAGCAACCAATGTTTAGTTTACACATTATTTTCTATAATTTGATAGACACATTAACACGCTAATCTTGTGGATCCCTTAAATCTCCCGCAAAATATACATGCACCAATATTTCCATCGTCGACATACGCCCCCTCATGGGTCATTTCTTCCTGGTTGGTATATTCGATACATCGTCTCGTGTCATCATGTTAACTAAAACACATCTATATTGATCCACTCACACATGTGAAGGTTATTAAGATTCCATACATGCATACATGTAATTAATTATGATATTTGGTATTTGTGATGATTGACAGAGTATATGTAAACTCCTGTGTAGATGAGAAAAGTAAGTGAAGCAAAGCAAATGATTCCCTTCGTAATCAAAGCATATAATTTTGACCAATGTAGTGACTAGCTGGTGGGTGCCCCGTGGGCACAGGTTCTTGAGGCTTCAATGTGTTATGCTGAGAAGCAAATTGCACTTGTCTTTATTGCACCAATGTATGCGTCCTGTCTGTGTCTTGTGCGCTGTCGACTCGGTGTTTTTTAGGGTGTATGGCGAGTGTAAAGATTGCGGGTGAATTGACCACACACACAGACTGCTTCTTTGAAGCAACAGGAATGCAACTTGGCTGGGTGGCGCCTTGTTGGTTGCCCGCGATATGACTGAAATATTGTTGAATGCGACGTTAAAAACTGAGCTCACTCACACTCACACTCACCAATGGAATGTGCAACATTCTCCACATGGAAAGATGAATATTAAATATCTCTCCCCCCCCCCCCCGTCAACATCACCATCACGACAATGACCCATGGTTATTGTAATCACTTTACGTATATCGCCGACATTCACCCTCGGGTAACGTTTCGTGAAATGAGAAACCTTCATGCTGTCTGTTTTCCAAAATGAATTTCACTTTTATTCTGGAATCTTCAATTAGGAGTAAATGCGCGCCTCATACATAATACATCGAGTATCGTGGTTATTATTATTATTCTACATTCTGTGCTGTTCCAGTACAGAATGGATATAGCTATTGAGCGGTTTGTCTGGTACTCTGACATCTTCGCCTATATCTTCGTATACGTCATATTTCTTATTACAACTGGCTGAATTTTCTAACAAAAGTTCCCAGAATGCACCTCAAAATAGGACAATAGTCAACAATAGACTTACATCTGACTGAACAGAACCATTTACTTATACATACCGGCAGTATTGACGTTTCGATATAGTGGCTGGGTTGATCAGTGTCCAGGACAATAGGAAGTGTGGACACTCTAATGCTTTGTCACATGTAGGCACCGCCGTGATAGGACTGAAAATAAAATGTTTAAAACGACGTTAAATCATACTCACTCACTCACTCACTCACTCACGCCCTCCGATAGTGGGGTGGAAAGGAGTGACCAAAGAGTGGTGAACATTTTTGATTCAACTGTTGGAGTACACAAAGTTCTCCTGGGGTTGAAGATGATGCTCGTGGAATTCACTTTCAACAAAGAGGCAAACTGTTAGATGGCTTAAAGATCCAAGAATATTCCCCAATCCCTCTGGACATTGGATTGGAAGTCTATGTATTTGTTTTTTTATAAGATACATTGAGAATTACAGTAAAAAAGCAGACCCTCTGTTTTTATTACATATTCAACAAGAAGTATTATATAGCAAAAAGGAGGAAATTTGACACGAGGGAGTTTTATTTAATGAATCTCAAGCCAGAAAAAAAGTCAATTCCCCCTATGTATTCATGCAGTGTTATCGCTATTAAGCGATACACACACTTATGGCTGCCTAATACTGTTTAACAAGAATAATAATAATAAACGTTATTTAAAGAGGTGCATTTCGGTACCTGGTTAAACAGGGTTAATGTTTCTTGGGCCCTCAAAGTTTTAAAGAGTATGGTGATACCCTCCTCCTTTTTTTTTCTTCATTTATTATCTTCTCTTGACTTGATGAATAATATAAACTTCCTGTTCTTCCTTAATTGGATCTAGCATACTGTTAGACCAGATTAGTCTGTTGTGTTATAGGACTCGAGCACGAATCGGATATGAATCTTCATATAGGTAACCATATTGGTACCGTTGGAATAATCCCTTAAGTATGCTTAATTCAAAGGAATATCGCAGCTCGGTTATTGGATGGCATAGGGGCGTGTTTGCATGAGGTCAATTCTTAATTGCCATATGGTTTCCTTCGAATTTTCTTCGACCCGGTCGTTGTGTAGATTCACTTGGATGTCCCCACGAATTTAAGCCATCTGTGGATCTAATTGTGCATTTTGAACATTATAATATGCCAGACTGTGATCAAATTCTCACAGACATGTTGATGTAAATTTTCTAATCAAATATACCTTTCTGACAAACTATTCTGACATATTCAGAGCCAATGAGATATATGCTGTGGGGTCTTCGGAAAAGAATGCCATCGTGAAAAGTATGGTATCCTTGACGTGCATGACTTCCATTTCAATCAGTTGTCAAAACAACTGTTGAATCTTAAGTGGACGTGTTTATCTTGTTAGCTTTAACCATAAATCCCTCCATACACTCGTGTATCATTACCATAGATTAGATTTGACCAGTGTAATTTGCAAGAGTAATCTCATTCAACACATATGTTATAATCCCGCCCAGCTCACACGCCCGACCCGCCCCATACACCCGACCACCCAGTCACAGACCAACATCACGCCCTACATCCAACCGTAGCAAGCCGGTGTTACGATGCAGGTCAGACGTATGCATATTTTCGTTCAACAGATGAGGTGGTGTTAGAAATTGGGATTTCTTCACATTCCTTCTGAGATTATGGGCAATATTTAGGAATATTCATTTATGGGAAGTGACACAAGCCATTTTGATAGGTCTGCTTCATAGCAGAACAACATGCACTTTGAGTTTTCAACGCAATATTACAAGGGTGGTGGAAAACGATGCCAACGTACTGACAAGAAGTCATATGGCCCCACAGAAAAATATACTGACTGCACACCACATGAGCCAAAAGTGATCCCTGTGATGATTTTCCTACGAAGTAGGCTACAGATCGCAAATTGTCCGGTAATGAGTGAGTCAGTCAGTCCATCCGAATCCTTTCGTCGGCAAAATAAGGAGAACCGTTGACATTAGAACCTTGATTTTTGGCATGAACGTGCATTAGGGCATTGTTACCAGCAAGTTCTGATCTGAAATAATTCTGATTAAAATTAGATTTATAATTAACACTTCAGTATATTGTTATATATATGTAAGCTGTAGCCTGTAACGTGTATCCTGTTTCACATCCAAACATGTCATCATTGCCAAGAAAACTGTGGTCCGTTTTGCTCCAGCGTTTTATCGCATTTAATGACTAGGCCTATCAGTTACTCTCCGGCTAAAAATACCCTACTGCATATACCCTCAAAAATTCAGCGCTGTTTGCACAACGAAGCTGAGGTGGTTTAACGTTTATCATAAAGAAAATCACCGATCAACTGCCATAGAATATAATGTGAAACAAGGAAACCGGAATAGTACATTCATCAGATTGCCGATACCCAAAATGTGTTGTCTCATATATCTAGATAACAACGTGATGTAGAGACGCTATTTATTCGTCTTTGTACCGGTTATGCTCAGGAGAATCACATAGAATCATTATTATCTTGTGCATAGAAGGTGTTGGTCTCGAGTTGAATTACCGTAAACTACATAAATGCTACCTTTCTATACTATAGTACTATATATAAAAATTTGGTGTATTGTTGGGAAAATAATGTGATTTAAAAAGTTGTTTTGATCCTGGACAAGGGCACTAAAAACCACTAAAGAGATGTAGATGTATTTTCACACGTAAAGCTTGAAATCTAGTGAACCTATATTATTCAATCTGTTTCCTTTAAAAAAAAAATGTAAAATTAAATCGGTGATCGTTATTTATTTTGGAATGAAGGCGCATTAGGAGACTGTTACCAACAAGTTCTGAGCTGACCTATTTTTGATGGAAATTTCTGGTGATTTTTGATGAAAATCAGTGGCGATTCTGACTTGGGCGGTGCCCATCTTAATATAGGCAGGATTTCAACTGGGGGTGGGGATTTCCAAGAGTTCAGTTCGCGTTCGAGTCCTAATGCCTACTGTACTTCGTAGGTCCTGTGACGTTAGTCACACTGCTCATGTGTATCCCAGCTACGCTTTTATTGTAGCTGTTCATGTGGACAAAGTTTCAAAGTAAAATAAGAATGGACATGATTCTCATTAAACTCATCCAGTACAACTAACCTAATAACATGATGTAAGAGAGTATATGACAACGACAACTACATGAGCAATTATAAACGTTCACTGTATAGTTGAAGCTATGCTGCTTTGACACAAAGGACATGAATATAATATGACTATAGGATATATAGCATGTGTGTTTTTCAATCACTTCTCTTATGATATTTCTCATCCATTACTATCTGTACCGTGTGCACATATAAGAAGCTGTAGATTTATGATTAAAAATAATCAAAAGCTTCCGAAAAACGTATAAATCAGTAAGTTATACTGTCTGTGATTTGTTACATATACTGTCTGGTTTCGGAAATGAATTGCACTTTATTCTGAAATCAAAGTAGATACCGTACTTGTAAATATTAAGATAACTGGAAAAAAGTAAATGGCCTAGTTTATACTCAAATTGTTATCCTAGGCTTTCTGTAGCGAAAAATTCACCTATGTATGCGGATAAAACAAACGGTTCCTTATGTCAACACTTTGCTAATGTATAAAATACGCATATTGTCAAGGAAACAGGCAGGTTATACTCGGATCTCTAATTAGGATGTTAAGAGGAAGAATTAATTGTTACTAGTAAGTTATAAATTCTGACTGTAGTGATAACTAAAGTATCAAACAGTAGAATGTATTTCAGGACCCCCCTTAACGTGTCTCATCTGAAAACTATAGGTAGTCTGTGCATACACAATTATATAGCGCCAAGTGTACAACACACAGGGCCCCATATAACTTAAAATAGATATTCTTGCATATATTTAGATATATATTTTACAAAAATAGATAATTGGGGTATCAATTTATTAACTCAATATACACATGTAGCGGTATAGGATCAATATTGTCTTTGATGAAACTTAGAGCAAAAATTGTTCATTAATGGCATAAAGACTCCATATGTAATATTTTTTTGCTAATTTACTAAAATGTTCTAAAAATGATTTGAATATTTTAATAATATTTACACTTAATAGCTACTATATAGTCCAGCATATGGTGGAATAGCCAACATTCACCTGCAGATCAGTGCATTGTAAACAATCAAATATACCGGTATGACTCTTTTAGAATATGCTCAGCAGGGATTCGCGTGGCAAGAATATGGAAGGTAAATATAATTTGAAAACTCTATGATTTGTATCAAATTATACAGATTTCTTGAGAGATGATGAAATTGTAACTAGGGTTCAGAAAAACGTTTTTTAGCGATCTTAGTTTATATTAGCAGTTTATATCACCAAAATTTGAAATATTTATTTATTGCATGTGTTACTATACATTCTCCGAAATTGTTTGCTGGAGGCAATATCAGAAAAACTATTTCCTAACTTCTAAATAGTAGGATTCAACTTTCTTCGAATCCCTCAATGATAATAATCATGTTTACAAGTGATGATGACTGCATGCTTGGTTGGATTTGTGTAATTGGACACGAAAATGACCTCATACTCAAGTAATAAAATGGGTCTCGAAAACAATTTGCCTGAACGGAGGAGGATCTCATTTATCTACTTTTCACAAAATGCCTTAAGTCTTATGACATTGATCTTATTTCGGGGTAATTGGCTGTGCTATAGTTGGAAAGCCATGAAATATATTATCGAGCTTTTCCGGCCTTTCTCAAGAGTACGACCCCTCTCTCCTCCCCCAACCCTGCCCGCCTACGCTAATGCCAGAACACGACAAGACGGATATGGCTTCCGTTATAAGCGGAAGTTAGCTTTAGTTTTGCAACCCGGAGGGAGAAAATCGAAGTGGGGCAGTCAACAGATTGTTTACAGTTTGAACCGGAAAAGTTGTTGAAATTGTCAAATTTATAATTTAATTACAAGCGCCAGATCCGTCATTCATAATTCAGCCGTCGTCCATTAGAGAATATCCGCGTCCATAATCCAAAGACCTATTCCATATTCTATATAACAGTATTAGCACCAAATTCAAAAAGACAATCATAGTATACATAAACATAGGCTTGTTTCCTGCAAGAGAGAAGCGGTCAACAGTTTTCAATGATGCCGGCAAGACATCATGATGTTCCAAAAATATCAAATCCGTATCGCTGATCAGTATTCTTAATCCATAATATTCGCTGTAAAGTCGCCAGTTGCTGGGGCTTGCAGGTTAGCAAACGGGTTCAAATAACAGTATTTTCATTATTTTGGGATTAAACTATCTTAAAAAAGCAGAGCATCTAATACTGCTTCATGATGATATATACGACCTATACGGTAATGTTGATCTGTGACCTGTGCACGGCGGTCCATGCATTTGTAAAATGGATCAAAATTCAGAAGCACAAATAACACGTACGTAGACAATGCCACATAACCAAAGATTTGCACAACACAGACATACATTAAATCTACATTAATCAGCTATATATTGGACCGATTCACGACCCATATATTGCACTCCCACTATTCCAAGCCTGGATGCGTTATAGATATGCGGAAGATCAAACGTTGATGGGATCATTGGTATCACTATAGTAACCGGTGTACGCTGATAAACAGCTTGTATCACTGACGTCCCTACTTTCCTTGTTGGAGAGTAGGGACGTCAGTGATACAAGCTGAATAGTATGAGCGTATAACCGGTGAAGATGAAGCGGTAAAATCGAAACCAGTTTTAAATAAGGCTATATGAGACACTCATTGAAGATCCTCTATATGGCGAATACTATATCATTCTTAACTGGTCAGATGTGGCTGTTTCACCTTTTGAAATCGAAAACACCCGATCATGAGTTATAGGTTTGACCTTTGCTATATAAAAAGTACGCGCATGCGCATCCTATAGGTTTAGTATCGTTTTAAGGGTCAAACTTTTTAGTGAAGTTTACAGGATCTGGATTCAGTAAAATGAAATTATAGTGAGCCAAACGCCATATGTGCAATACTTCTACTGAATAAGATTATGGTTTGAATAGAACATTTTACGTACTTCTATAGGCGACCAGAAAGTCGTAGACAGATAAGAACCTCTGTAAGTTTCATCACAGAAACTTGCGGACGTATACAATTAAAAATTCCAATTTCTCAACTGATATCAAATATTGTATATTATGCTCACTGAGATAGAAGATACTGAACTAGACTGATATACAATATACACTAGGATATAACTCAGAAACTCTAGTTGTGATAGGAGAATATAGGGTAAGGGGGCGTGGCATTCCTAGTCCGTTCGACAAGAACCAAACAAACAAAAAATAGGCTCCTTAGCCGATGTTTTCGGACTAACTAGGATACTGAACTAGACGGATATGCAATATACACTAGGATACTGAACTAGACGGATATACAATATACACTAGGATACTGAACTAGACGGATATACAATATACACTAGGAAAACAAATGGAAATTCAGTTGGAAAACAGAATCTCGCGGTCAATGCTAAATACAGACTTGACGATATCACGAGGTCAAGTCGATCTCATTGGAAACAACTGTATGTTGACCGCTTTGTCTTACAATAACCAGCTTGTGTTTATACATGTCTGTATATTATCATTTCATGCCTACATGCATTTTGGTGCTTATAGTATTGTCATTGTGACACTTCAATTTGAACAGAGTGCAAAATAATGTATGTTGTGGTGACAAACTTGAGTTGTTTTGTTTTATATATTACTTGATTCACCTTGAGGAAGTACTACTATTAACAAGAAAGTATATCTTGAAAATAATGGATCAGGTCTTTCGATTTTGGAATGGGTGGAATGGTACAGGTGAATTCTCTTTAGGACAGGTTGAAAAAAATGTACCCGTCTCATGTGACAGGTGGAAAAAATAAAACAGTTCATGCCCTGATATATCTATAGCTTGTTTTGATTATGGACGCGCAACTCTCTGAATGGGTGACGGGCTGGGAGCTGAAATGTTTCTTATAAACGTATATATCTGTTTGGCGTGGGGGACATCAAACCGTTATCAATTTACCATACAAGAACGTATTTATTTCATTTGAACATTATTAAATGTCGATAATTTTATGATCCCTGTATGTACATTTAAATAAGATATATATAATAATTACATTCCACCAGATTAGATATTGATAATACATTTAAATGTCAAGAAATGTTACGCGAAGTTTAGAACTGACCATTTGCTCTACCGTTGAGTGTATTAACATATATACAGACATCGCATTTATATACCGATAATATTAGTTGTTTATTAATCTCAGGAATTTCCAATAACATATAAGTAATCAATAATTCTTCACTTCGTTACATTTATAAGTAAGAATAGAAAAAAATGAGCGACTGAAAATGAATGAACTCTGGGTCACCTCATCCAGAACCTTTCAAAACAGAAAGTCAAAATAACAAGTCTAGCTCTTTTTATCTATATTTATCAAGCCTTACCTAAGCTTTTCGCTTGAATGAATGTGTTTGCTTAATACAGTGATATAGAGGCTGAGCTATGGCCCGAACTTCGTCCAATCCATGCAGTGTATACACACAGATAGCCAGTTATCAGAGCATGACATACCATACCTGTAACATTGATAACAGGATCCTCTTAGGTCACTCTTGAAAACGGAATAGAAAACAATGTAAATGTATCCTAGATAAAAAAAAACAAAATAAAAAAAACACAAAAAGTTAATCCAATCAGAGCAGAAGATATATGCAACAGTACACAATGTTTTCTGCCAGATGACATTGTCTAAGGGATAAATTGGATCATTTAGTCCGGTTTACACTGACTCATGAATTGGATTCGAACTCGAACCATACATTTTAAAACTGAAAGTTGTATCAGTCGCTCTGTGCCGTAAAACAATTGTATTCAGATACTGTATATTAAATTATACTACGACTGCTTGCATTGTATGTAATGATGAGGTAGATTGTGGTCCCCAGAGGAGACAACTCTTGTCAGCTTTCTCAATTCTCAGTCGGTGACACGGACTGAAACGAACTTTACAGTTCCAAGAATTATAACCAAAATACCATATATGTGTATACATAAGGTTGAGTTTAACATTCACAGTTAATATACGGCGCAACCATTAGTGGAAATATGGTTCTATTTTGAGCTGCACTGGTTTCTGTTAGATTTAAGCGAGGGTAACATGGGATGGCCAATTTTTTATACTGAAACAAATCACCTCCTTTCTCAGAAGTTGGTGATATATTTTAAAATAACTCAACACGTTGATACTGTAAGTTTTTATATCGCTAAAATCTGACACGAAGTTTTATGATATTTTCATGTTGCCGACTGATAGTCGATGGTCTATTGGGCCACCGTTGAGAACCTCGATATATGCAGTAGATTTATAACATGAATATTGATGAACTTCTCTGTCTCCTAATCCAATCGATAGTGTACTATGTGTCACGTGGTAATGTGGCTTAAGAAACCCCATTCAGTGTGGTATGACTTTAGTTTTTCGTTTGCTCGCCTGTGGAACAGAGCTAAAACAGCAGCTGGCTGCTGTTAAATTTATATGTAGTATTTAGTTGTTTATTTGATGTTATTTTAAATGTAAACATGGTTATAATGGCCCTTCCAGACGAGCTGTGCTTGTATGATTTCGGCAGGTAGGTTAATTGTACTTAAATCTTATGTATTACTAACACGGTAATTTGAAGGCATTTATCGACCTCGGTTTATGTGTGCGTTATGGAAACATTTGGCCTCGCCCACTCCATCATCTCGGCTTTACAAGCACATGTGTCTTCAACTTAAACGAGCAGTCATTGCCATTTTCTAATCTTCAAGAAACAGAGACATTATGTAGTATATATATATATATTCTGGAACGTTAATATATCTGTCTGAGTGAGATATATACATCAGTTATGGTGCTATTTATCAAATCTTAGTTTCGCTTAACCACATTAAAACAGTAATTAATATATTATGAGGTAATAATTAGTGATGACATTTACTTTTATAATTCAACAGGTCCACCAAAGGAGCCTCTAAACAGAGGCGAGATCAGATAAATGCGGAGATCGGTAACATGCGAGATCTTCTGCCCCTTCCCGAGTCGGCAAGACTTCGACTCTCCCAGCTTCAAATCATGTCTCTCAGTTGTGTATATATCAGGAAGTGCCAGTTGTTACAAAAACGTAAGTTTTTATTTGTACTTTATCACCATTGTTATACTACAGCGTTATGATTATTGTGGTCCTATGTTACGCTGAGTATCAATGGTACGGAATATCTGCAAAATATACTGGTACAGTCCAAGGATTTAATACTCAGAGGGCACTGCAACGATGGAATTTCAATTTAAAAACATTGCTATACAGCCCCGATATAAAGTACAACGAATGGTCATCTTTTATAGTTAATATACTGAGCATAAACACGAGTAAGCAATTAACGGCAAAATGCGTTGTCTACGTTTAGGTAAAATCCCAACTCCTTGTCTGTGCTATATAACCTGTTCATGATATTTTCCGGGTTGAACAATCCTATGTAAATTTATATCTTCCTGCTGACGGCAGTTTAAGGGTACCTCAACCTTATATATCCCGCTTCCCTTAGTTTCCACGTTTCAATTTCTATCCCATCAAAAATTCAGCTTGGATTATCAGAATAAATGTTATTTCACGATTTGTGCTCTATATACGTTTAATTCGAGAATAGCATTGCTGAAGGCTGCACCGTATTACATGTACTCTATTGCGCTTCAGAAATAGATCACCTTGGCTCCTTGGCTCCTGTCTCCTTAATTAAGAGATATATGCTCTATCGATTTTTCGACCCTGGTTAAACTGATTTCACCTCATATTTATATATCTGCATATATGAAAATGTATGATATTTATCCAGAATCCGATCAACATTACGGTCACATTTCCTGTGGCTCGGTTACATGGGCATAAATCTACATATACCAGCTAGTCGAAGAAAGTCTCTCCAATGTATACCCAATATAACATGTGTGCATCTATGTAGATTTTCTTTTTTGTGTCACAACTTAACACTATAAAAGATGAGATCTATACTCCTTCAAGCCATATAAACAACGTGTTTTAAATTTCCTGTATCTTTGACATGTGTGTTATTGATACCAGTAAACTTAAGGTGGTGTAGTGAAGGAAAACAAGCTGATTCAATAGTATGAAACATCAGATAATTATAGGGAAGGATGGTTTTAACCTGTATATACGTACCCGTGTGTGCCACTTTGTCCTGTCGCCATCACTATAATTGCCCCAATCGTTGGCTTTATTTTCACCTGGGCTCTATATCTCTCATCTAGATCAAGTTTAAAACACAGCATAGAGCACGAGATTATAAAATTACTGACTACAGGATTTACAAAATGATTCGTATAGAAATCGAACTCATATATTGTGTACTAGTATACGGTATGATAACTATGCATTTTCCATTTCTGACAAGACCAAAATGCTTACCGTGAATAGCTGAATGAATGAATAGCTTGTATTTCAGTCAAAACAATGGCGATTGCTATCACTGAAAAAAGTGACGACAGCCTCATCAATAAATGGTGATCATTTAGAACCATCACCATATTTCATCACCAATAAATGGGGGTCATTTACAACTATCACCATATTTTATATCACCAAAAAATGATGATGGCCATCACCATTTATTAATCATGACAAGGTCCCTACACCAATAAAGGATGATGACCTGAAATCTACACCCTTGGCTCCTCACCATTTATTGGAGATGACAAGGCCCCTACACCAATAAATGGTGATTAACGGACCACATCACCATTTGTCATCACCAATAAATGGCGACGACCAGGCCCTATCACCAGTTATTGGTAATGGGCCATCACCATTTTCAAATATTATTAATAGTGTTATATCTCCATGGTATTGAAATAAACAGACACAATCTAAGTATCCAGATACATTATACTTTAGAAAACGAATTTGGAATAATCATTTGGATGAAATACTTGTCATAGATGAGGATTTTTTGCCATCATTTAAAATTCTTACCTCTCAATTACGAGAAACTAATTTGAGTTTCTAAATTAAAATGTTTTTAAATCCATGTATTATTATCTAGTATTATTAAGTTAATATGGCGTATTTTTTTGATCTGATCAAAATTAAGAAGTAAATATACGTATCTTGTAAGCATATTATCGAAAACAAATTCAATGTTCTTCTAATTACGTCAGCTAACCCCTGACAGTTTATAAGAACAATTTCATTCTACATATTGTGTTAAAAAAGGAAAATATATGGCAGAAATAGTTAATATAGTACAGCTCAGACTGTACTGGAAACTCCACGGTTGGAAGGGGTCTTGAGTTTGATTCCCACTTACGGCCAATTGATCCCATATCTAAAATGTTCTCTTTTTCTTATTGTGAGCCCGCTTCATTATCAACAGAAGCAAATTCTACCCCAATTTTTGTGTTGACTGTTTTTGTACAAAGTAAACATGGACACTATTAACAAGCCATATTACAATTGTGGTTTCTTTTGCGTGAGTCATCCTAACTCGTAACTGGTCTCAGAAAGGTTGTCAGTGACAACTTACAATACAAACGTCTTGTCAGTATAGCAAATATTCGGATCTCAACCGATGACTAATGCGGTAATTTAAGTACAGAATTCCTGTCTGGAGGCTTCTTGTATTGTTCTTCTCTTGAACAAGTTCAATGTTCATGAATTCGGTTTCCCTACTTCAAATAGCTATGTAGATAATATTGATTACCTCAATCAGACATATATATGCTGTTATTGAAATTGTTGTTAATATAGTAAGGAAGTTGACTACTTGAAATGACTTTATAGTTTGATCTATCAATTTCATCGCCAGACAGAGTTGTTATAAGTACACCTTTGTGGGGTTTACTTAGTTACTGTGGTCTCAAAACATATATATATTAAAGGTGATGTTGATATATTTATATTACAGTATTTGGCGCATCACAGTTCAACGTGAACACACCGTTCGATTTCTTCCAGGTGAGTTTATCCGAACGTGCTCATTAGTGTATAGATGGTATTGATGTCACAGACAATATTCTTGATAGATAGTGTCATAGTGTTGCTCGATAGTGCTGAGAGTATGAAACACACTCCTGAAAAAGGACAAATTTTTTCCTTAACTCTTCATGAAATATTCACCTAGTGAAACTTGTTCTGGTTTAGCGGTGATGTATGTAGTATTTAGGTATAAAATTCCATTACTTTCCCTTACAATAGCCATTGTTCTGTTTTTATTATTTATTTCCCCAATTTTACGAGAAAAAGAAGCTTGTAAATGGCCTGGGAATTGGCTTCTGTAGCTAAATATATCGTTACAGAGCTCAATTACAGATTCAACCGTTTTGACTTTTTCTTCTGGTTGGGAGCATTCTAAAAATAGTTTCCATTGACGTCATAGGCTGAATCATGGTAGTCAGGTGACTGGTAACTAGAGCAGCTCTGTCTGTTTTCTCGGTGAACTGATCTACACAGTATATACGGGTAAAGGTTGATGTATGGCCTGTCAGCTTGTGCCAGTAAAATGAGGTCACGTGACGTCACCGCCTGAATAACTTCCTTGGCGTTAAAAGCATTATTTGTCTAGGGTTTAATACAAAATCTTCATGTGTAAATGCTTTCTTAGGTTTGAAGGCTTTAATTGCACTTCTTAAAGGATAGCTCAGAGCTTCAGCGTCCAACCAGAGCTACATACATTGTATAATACTGACCCCTAAACCTATCATTTTGACTGATAAAAGCTACACAGTTTTATAACATATGATTATATAGTCTTTGATGGGCAATGATGTTTTCCAATGATTTACAATGTTAATATTGTATCATCATGTACCGTATTTGTGTCCGATGGATGTCTTTTATTCCATTCTAATATATATGACCAGTTTAATGAGGATAACTGCTATATAGATTGTACAGTTGGGTCTAATTTGTTTGTTTACCATACATGATTTATTTATTTGTCACTTGTGAGATATGTCGCAATAGTGACTCATGAGCCTGAACTATGATATTCAAGACTATGATATGCTCCTGTCCATTCAGCTGTATATCTGTATCACGTAGACCCAATCCATGTCCGTGTTTAGCTATAAAGACCGTCTTCAAACCACATGAGACACAAGGAAAGGCTGTACAATTATGTTAGATGATAACCTGTATCTATGTATATCGAAGAAGACAATCATACCGCTCAGCCTTTCACGTATATTTTTATAGCTCATGAGAGAGATGAATCTTTATGAGTTAATATACAGCTATAATACATCAGCTATACTGTGACCCTGTTCAATTTCACCTTAATAAAACCGGTTTATAACTCAAAAGAAATAGATATACTGTACTTGTTGGTCAGCAGTCGACTATTTTGAATATTTAAGCAGTCAACAAACGGAGTACACAAAAGAGAGCTTACACTCAGAATTTGAGTGTTCACTTATAGCATATGTAGTGCAAAGATCGTAGTAAAATGCAAATATTTTCTGCAAAAATGCTGTTTAGTATGGTATTTTCGATGCCATTTGATGAAAATAGGCTGTATTGTATATGTTTCATTGATCAACAGTATGCAAGTGCGTGGGGGTAAATAATTCTCAGTACCATTGGAGGTTATATATCAAGAGCAAATTAATTTCTATATTCCGGTCTGATAAGAGGTTTAAGATGTATTTTGTTGGCTTCTATTGTAAGCCTCTGCTGATATTATGGTCGATAAGACTAAAAAGTACCGGACTGAATTGTGATGATATAAATCCTCGTTCGCCAATGTAGCTTTAAGTCCTGTTTTTGCATTTATCCGGGTTATTAATTGCCCCCCGGGTTAAATAAGAAAGTGCAATTTGTATAAGTCTTGATGGGTTCTCACTTAAACATTATACATCAAGCTTATGACAAGCGAGCAAAACAACCATAGAACTAAGAAAAACAACCACGTGAAATTTATTTTATAGTGCAGGATACAGGATGCACTTTCCCAATTGTGAATTACACTGCATGTGAGTTTATTATGACTTACACTAGTACTTAATTGTTTTCTTTTCATGTCTTTTCAGTCATTGACTGGATTTTTGTTGGTTACAACGAGAGACGGCAAGCTGGTGTACATTTCGGAAAATGTCACGGAGTATTTGGGGCATTCTATGGTGAGTTGAGTGAACAACAGAATACAACCTAATTCACGCTCACCATCTTTTGGATGATATCGTGTTATACTAGTATGATCCGCATATTGGATGGTTCATGCTTCACAACGCTGTTCAACTTGGTAGACATGTACCCACAATTCACTAAAATGTCGTTTCATTGGTAATGATAATACGGTACACAGTTCACAATTAAAGTAAACTTGTTTGTGATTGGCTGAACCGTCTCTAAAATAAATAAGGCCAACCTCATCTTTTGGGGTCTGTACATATTGGCTTATCTGTGGGGGGTTGTGTATATTAGCTTAGTCTATGGGTTCTCTTTTAATTACAAAATACAATCCCACATCAGCACGTGTGTTTCACATCGTCCAATCACAGAAGCTATCTTCAAGGAGCGTATACTATGTTACACCGTGTCGTTCAACAACTATTTGACGACCGCCCCTGTCAAATACTGTTGTTCATTGGCGAACCGAATGTTTTTGCTGCTTATACAGAATTCTTCTAATTGCCACCAATCCCCCGTTGCACCCCTGTATGTTGTTGAATTTTTCATTCATGTGCATCAGTTCTAATTAGTGTGTTCAACTCTTAAAACTTTCAACAAAAAAAGAAGTTAAATAGATGATTCTTAATCTTACGCTTGAATTTTTAGGAATATTCCGCTGGTTTAATAGTCGGGGAATATTCCTTAAATTTTAAGGATTTTTTTTCAGTTCATTTCATATGAATACCAGGCATGGTGCTTGTGGTATATTATGAGATATCATAGACAAAATATAACAATTTTTAAACATCTTATAATCTCGACACCTGGCTTCGACAGGAATTGGCAAATAAAATTTTAAAACAGTTTGAGATTATATTCTTATGAATTACTTTTTGACTGCGCTCGTGACCGTATTTGGTGTATTTCCTGGCTTGGTCACGTGGCATTTTCCCAGGCACGGTTAGAGATTGCATCGTAAAATTGGCGAGGAAGCTCAAGCTCAGAAGGAAATGAAAACCTCTAGAGCTCTGAAGTACGTCTAGTGTGCACATGAAAACCTAATTCCTTGCAAATGTCTTACTTTTTCGGGACTTAACAACTTAAGAATATGGGCCGTTATTACCAGAATGACATACTTAACAAGTTGTATTTATCTCGACATCTGCTAACTTTTTGTGGGAAAATGATGTCTGTTTTGATAAAACACTATGACAAAAATCCTTGACTTGAACCCGGGATAGTTTATGGTGCACTCGAACTGCATTTTTAATATATTTTTTAAATTATTTTTTAAAATATGTTTTTCTTTCTTTTTTGTCTTGACGAATGCAATGTCTCCAGATGCGCGTGGATATGCATTAAAAAATGTTTATATATTATTTATCGTCGGGTACAGTTATAGTAAATATACTTTTTTAATTACTGTTTTTTCTTCTTCTCATTCCTCAGGTGGACATGAAAACACAAGGTGATAGTATATATGATATTATAGACAAGAGAGACCATGCCAACGTGCAGACACAATTACTGCAGGGTGATGCGACTGCTGGACAGTCGGACCAAGATGTCACCTTTTTCTGCCGAATGAATATGTCCAGGTGTCTGAAGCGGCAGACGGGACCTGGCGATATTAAGGTAAGAAACTAGCCCATCTGTGAATAATTATTGACGAAAGAGTGAAAGTAATATATATAGATTATACAATTTATATGCACATAAACCCGAATTAAGATTCTCGGGTGGTCTGCTAAACCGTTTCTATGTGAAGGAATGCTTAGGACTGACCATAAAGCTGTAAATCTTATTTCTAGATCCATGGACTGACCAAGTGAATACTCAGCGTTTAAAAGAATAATAAGCGCTCTCTCATTTCATTGCAAAAGCTAATATCCCCAGCTTGTTTAGCTATACCCCTCTCCTTTATCCAGAGTAGATAATTGGGGTATATTTGCTGTGTTGATTTGATAATGAACTGCAAGATAAATAATATATTTGACTATCTAGAGATAATTGAACTGTTTATGGTCACATATAGCTCCGAAATCTAACTATATTCAGGTATCTATATGGCCTGATCAGTTTGACCAATCAGCACCCCTATGATGTATCTCATGATATACTATCTCCTGTGTTTTTCCTCTTTCCACCTCTCTATCTCTCCTTCGTTCTGTCTGGGAGGACACAAAGTCCCTCTCAGATAACATTACACTTGACATTCTTCTCAGACATTTCAATAATCACCTCTGACATTTGGACAGCGAGACTGACACTGAACTTGTTCGTGATATCACCCACGTGAGCCACTGAGAACAAATTTAAACCACCGGTTTGGAGAACGGTTCCTAATGCACTAACACGGTCTCTCGTATGTCTGTCACAGCCAGAAACCGATCTGCATACCTTAACATATCAACCTCAACAGGTGATTCAGTTAAATTTGCCCATATATGGGGGCTGAAACATGATAGGATTTGAAATTGAAACTCAAATTATGATAATTAATTTATCGGCCACGATTCAAATGAATATGATTGGTCGATATCTTCCTTCTTTACTCTTGTATCAGCCACTCTGCCTCGTATCTACAGACCCATCACGACTAGATCGTTCTATTTCTGAAAAAGCATATGCCAAAATATAATAAATTCTGGGAAGTTGATATGCAGGATGTTTCTGAACATAAAATACTTCACGGAAGTAAATGAGTACCGGTAACCTGGATACTGGAATAGGATATATAACGATACTAGATTTAGAACAAAATAATATATGAAACGCGTGTATTCAATCTCCTATATTGGCCGTTTCCCCAACATTAATTTAAAATTTTGTCAATAAAAAAACTGAGCAGTTATGGGGATATGAACATTGGGTTTTCAGCTAGCATCAATTGTATGCCTACATGGGTTTTGGTGCTAGTAACGTCGTCTGAATCATGTCTTTAGATTATGGGCTGCCAATGATGATGATTATATTGTATTAGATACTCATACCATTATATGCTTGGTTCTGAGAATAAACTTCAATTCAATTCAATGTCGGATCTGGTGCATATTTGAAGCTCGAAGTTATACGACTTAGTGGTAGAACTTATAAGTCCAAGTTGATAAACTTATAGTTTTATCTTTTGAGTACAGTTTCACAGTGGACATACTAATTCAGTTTCGAGATCCGCCCACTTCCTGCCTGATAAGTTCCAATGTTGCAAAGTAAAATACCAGGGATATGTTAGCTTCAACATATAACCTTAAATAGCAGGAACTTAATCAACCCCAGACAGGATAGTGACTCCAACAAATTATATGTAGGTCATTGTGTCAAAACGAATACTACGGAAGAGAACATCCGGGTAATGGGTTTGACTTGACAATGAAATATTTCACACCAGGATATTCAACGATAACGTCATTCTTTGAAGGCTGATCCTGCAATTTGAGACACAATTGTTATGTATACGTAATTGTAGATATGTAATGTCTGAGACAGAAGATTGTCTTTCCCAGTGTCTTTGCTGCTGGGAGTATTGCTAATGACGTTGTCATTTCTGGGCGAAGACGATGTGAATGTCTTCAATATTTCCAGTGTTCATCAAAAACACAATAAGCTGTAACTCTGTTCGAACACATCGACACATAATCCAGAGTGATGATCTCATCGCATGGTCAAACTGTCTTACGTTACAAACTTCCGGAAATACACGGAAATACACGGTGTAATACACATACACAACACTGGGTGTCGGTGTATCAATTGCCATGACCAGATTCCAGTAAACAATTTTGAGTTTTACGGTATGAAAATTGCCTGACGTTGACAAAATAATGAATGATTCCTGTGAATATTTGTTGGCATTGGATCAGTTATGTTTGCCATATGTGTGTGGTAATGTTGAAGTAAATACATTTTTTTCAAGAAGTAGGATTCTAAATTTATCCTTCACTGACAGAAAAAGCAATAATTACTGAAATAGATCCTGGTGTTTGATGAATGTTTTTTGGTTAACTGTGGTTTCCCACTTTCGCGAAGCATAAGAAGTTACATGATGGTGGCTTAGATACCGCACGACTGGTTCGCCCTCGGCTTCACTTGAAAACCTTCTGTTCCACTTCCTTTAGGAAATCACCAGTTCTCAAAAGTAGTTTTTTAATATCATTTGACTTATCTATTTATTGGATTGCGTTAGATGACCTGGTGGCCTTCATGAACGTTCAGCTATGATGTAGGATAGTCGATAACCCACTTTCTGTATTATCTCATTGTGTAACACCTCCAGATGGCCGTATAGCCATGTAATCGAACAATCAGAATTCAACAAAATAAAATTTTCACCCCTCTGCAACAATGCTTATATTGTCGAAATATGTTTTGAAATTTTATTTTAATTATTATTCATTTGCTTAAATGTTCATGTTAATTTACTCAGAAGGTTAGTATCATATTTCGACTCTGAAGCTAGTTGCTTATGACGCGATAATGACCCTTTTATATGTTCGCTATTACGAAAATTACACTTGAAGAGTTTAAATAAATCTGTTGTTAAATTTATAAAAGTTTATTTCCTCCTACTGCATGGCAATAGTATATTGTATAGTGTACAGTCTGACTATTCCTTAACTTTCACCCAGGACCTAGTTTGCACACGGCACATGCGAGTAAAAAAAAGAACATCTTGAAAACACGCTGAAACATATGAATGGATTCTTGACATATTTATTTTAAGGCCTAAGCCATAAAGGAAGTAAAGACCGGTGGGGAATTGGCTGGGAAAAGAGGAAACTAGCCTGTACTTAACCGTTGAATAATAGAACTCAACCGGTGTACGCACGTGGAATATATTAGATTTATTTTTCTTTGTATGGCCATTCTATAAAACACATTTACTCTGAACTCTGATATTTCTCATGGTCCCGTTTAGAATTGATAAAAGGCATTGAAGTATGAATCACTGGCGAGTCACTCACCTCAGTTGAGTATGTGATGGTGTAGTCTTCAAGAAAACAACCCAGTCACACTGGTAATACCGATGCTATTGGTTACTTTTGATACACGAAGTTAACACAATTGACTTCTACAAGAACTTAGTTTACTGACTGACTAATGAAAGAAAACTACGTCGCCTGAAAATCAAAGTAGAATCTTTGGGGATCTCCTAAAACCTACACTAATTGCAAGGTTATGTCACGAATAACTTTGGCGTGTGTAACATTATAGCAAAACAAATGTCGCCCCAAAAGGAAATACCGAGCTATTTATACATTATTTTTATGTCATTTGATACCTTCGTCGAGGAATTATAAGCAGTCGTATCTGCCAAGTTCCTTCTTTTTGACAGGTCTTCTGTCAACGACAACATATACCAGTTGATAAATCATAGATACAATTAACATACTTGGGTTCATGTAGCAGAGATTTGAATCCGGCATCAGACAAAATAACATTCATGCTTAAAACATGGCGTGATAAGTTCTGATACAGACAGGAGAAGAAACGACAAAATCACATATACCACATATACATGGTTGTATTAACTCATTCTGAGAAGAATGCATTTCAAATAAATTTGTTACGAGCCTTTGCTTCACCGTCTTTCTAGAGACTTTGCTTCCCCGTGTCTTCATTCATAGCTTCATATTCCTTCACTCTTCCTCTATATTCTCAGCCATCTATATATCCCCCCACCCCTTCTCTCTCCTCCCCCCTCCCGCTGTGTCTTCTCTTCGTCGTGGTAAAATACAAAAAGGTGTTGGAAACATAGGATGGTGTGATCTGACAAGAGATCAGTTTATAGAACTATTTGACAATTCCATTTATTCTCCCCTTGTACAGGTTATGCATGTGAAGGGCCATTTCGTCTCGGTGCAGGCCACCGAGATGTCGGGGGAGAAATCCGTGTTTCTGGGCTTGTGTAGTCCACTCATAACTCCGGATGTGAAGGAGAACCTGATCCTGAACAATACCATGGTATTCAAGTCTGTACACAGCTTGGATATGAAATTCCTGGAACTGACTGAAACGTAAGTTAATATTCAGTTACAAATGAAAACCCTGTGACCTTGTTTACCTCATAAAATGTTGCTGTCCTTCACACATATACAGCGTGTATGGAGTACTATTAAATTTGAAAGTCACAATTGTAAACCTCATAGAATTTGGTAATACTTTAAGCGCAGTAGCGTATAGACTATTATTGCGAAGTATGGAAACTTGGAAAAACTGCAAGGAGAAAGGGTGTGGCTACCCGAGTAATAGCCAAGTCACCTGAAAAGACGCACTAACAAACATATATGGTTGAAGATTGTGATATGTATCGTATGCAAGGGTCAAGTTAAGAGAGACCTCAGGTGTGGTTTGAATGTACCTGGGCGGATGTTAAGAGATAAAGAGCGCGGTGTCAAATATCTGTCTGATTCAGTATTATAGTGAATTAAAACGGGGTAAATAACTCATCATTGAAACACAATCCGTCATTTCACCTCATGTTATTTAGAACAGATGTCCTTTGTGACCGGGTCATCTACTGATATCACGTACGCCTTTGGAATTCGAAATGATCGATACATATACGTCATTCTGATTTCAAAGATCTGTACGGAATGAACTGATATATTTGAATGACTTTTTAGTTAGTAGGTGATGACTTATATCCTAACTTAATTAATGACTGCAGTGTTCGTTTATTATGATTGACCTATACCTATGACTATATGACTATACTAATGATGCATATTAAAAACCATTGAATTGTTTATCATACTTGATGTTAATAAACATTTATCAACTGACCAGTTCATAAGGAATAATAAGACGAGATAACGACCTAACATTACCAAGATTGTAAACATAGATTAAATTGGAATTGTCATTAAAACAGATTTTACTTTGGGAGTTAGAGAAAAATATCTGCTATCAATGACAAAGCAAAATCAGAATCACATGATTTAGTAAAGCTCAGACATCCAGGCGGAAAAGGGGCCTAAATTTGCTGGGGTTTCCCTTCTGGACGCCAAGTGTGTTCGGGTACCTGTATCTTTTGTCAGCGTGAGAAAACTAGACTGTGATGGATCATTTATTGAACAATCCACCACCTTTATATAGAACAGCGCCCAGTAGGACCCTGTCAAACTTTCATACATAAATTCTGACTGGATTGATGGTAAAATTACGAGAGAAATATTTTAATATACAGTTAGTAATTTGGACTTATAATGTGGCACAAACGGCAGATTAAATCTCGAGACCTACACCGAGATACAAACGTTCTAATTACATGGTTACTGACTCCTACTTTGTATGGGTTTAATTGCCTGTGTCCATTCTACCATATATCACCATAATGTGTACATATTTAATGCATCATCTGCAGAAATTATGCATACACGATATGCTTGATGTGCATCGCTAGTACGACCGTACAACTGAACTCTTATGTCCATGCATCTCATTTACATGAGGAATGTTATTATGTTTATTAAAGATGAATACATTTGATATATTTCAGCGGGGAACACCACCTGAAGATGTCTAACGATAAGGCCTACAGGCAATCCTGGTATGGCATGTTACACCCGGAAGATTTAAACGAAGCCAGAGAAAAACATGTCCAATGTAAGTGAATGACCCACTGTGATAGTCTCTGATCTTCCTCTTCAATCGAGATGTGTGAAAAGTTTAATCTTCAGAGATCTGTAGGCCTGCAAACCTCCTCGCGTCTTTGAAGATTATCTAAAGTGTCTGCTCTTTTGTGTGTTTAATTTCTAGCAATCTGGACAATCGTCAAAAATGCATCCCCAGAATTTCTCATGTACCTCTTTATAAAGTTGCGTATGTACATTCACAGAGGAAATATTCAGAAAGTTACGGTTTCTCACTTTTATCTGTTTCTTACAACTTTTATCAAGCCAATTATCCTTCAAACGTTCACATATTATTGCATCAATACTTTTATATTAAATTATAGTGATCCGATCACGACACGAAATGGGGTGTATGATGACAGTGCGCATGATCACGTCTGAGGGCGACATCTTGTGGGTGAATATTGTAATGCACGTGCGACAGGGGCTGGTCCCCAACAGCAACGACCCAGTCATCGTCTGTGTCAACCAAGTCGTAAGGTAAGCTACACAAGATTTATATACACCTCTCTGCCACCCTTTATGTTTATGTGAACACGATGTTTCTCCAGTATGCCCTGACCTGAGTAAATAAAATCTCTCCATGCAACATTATTAAAATAATCGAAATTATAAATTAGTATGAATTAAGCTGAAATACTGTTGAACAACTTGTTTGATTCATTAACTGAGACAGGACGTTACATCATTCGATCGTAGTAAAGTCTAAACTTTGTTATCCTAGCTAATAACTATATTAATGAATTAAAGATTCAATCAATGAAAATATTTGCTTATTTATCTAACAGACAGATGCAATCATTTGTTTTTTCAGTGAGCAAGAGGCTTACCATTTCAAGATCCAAAGTCAACTGTATTCACTCCATGCTGCCAGAGGTCCAGATTACTTTTGTCACCCCGCATACCCCGGAAGTACTTCTCCTGGATTAGAGGGAGAAATGTACATGCAGTCTTACCAAATGCAAATGCCTGGCTACTTCCCACCTGGAATGATGGGTTATCCTTCGTCAACTGGTCCTTACGGGAACTACATGTCATCGGATCAGTATCCAACAAACTGCTCCTACGGTCAACCCAATGTCGGTCTGAATAGTGGAGATCCAGCGGAGAAGAGAGAGAACTGCGCCCGGAAAGCTGAACATGCGCAGGCGGTGGAAGCTCTGAAGAGGAAACTTGAAGAAAACAGTCCTTGTAGAACGAAGAAAGTTCCTGCAATGACAACTCACAACAATGGTGGTTACCAACCTAGTGCTGGACATTACAGTTGTTCTACTAACGGTGTGGTTTCGTCAGCTCATGGATTCATAGTTGGTGGAGTAGCCAATGGTTACACCAATCCTACCAACTCGTACTCATATGGACCTTCTCAGGTGATGGCTTCCCCGATGAACGGACATATCCCTGATTTGTGTTTCTCTCTGAAAGAAAAGGCTGCAGATAGTAGAGTCCTGGTGACTTTCAAGACTTCACCCGCCCACACAGATGTCTCACGGTCACCGGGTCTACCTCCTACACCCGACCCCTCACCCTCCACCAAGGACAAGTGTATTGTCAAAACCGAACTTACCACAGAGACGCTTCCAGATTGGTACCTTACACCTGAAGCCTCACCCGGCTCTCCAAAATCTGTCACCGATGAAGATGTTAGCGAGTTTGCCAAAGAATTGGAAGCGAAGATTGAAGCGGAGATTATTAGCTCCTGTCAAGAGCAGTCCGTCCTGGAAATCTCTCCAACAAGTAGGCCTAGGAAAAGAAAGGCGAACCGGGATTTGCCAGTGATGGATGGATCTATGGTGGAAGGTTTCTTCGACTTGGTCTCTGGTGATAAACTAGATTTTCGCCGGAAAATGAGGTTACAGTTTCCCAACCAGGTGACTCCGCGAAAAGTTGCGAAGCGTGAAATTCCGGTAATGGATGCCATGGATATAGAAGACTTCTTCCGCCAGACGTCTCCACTTGGCCTTGTGGCTGAGCAATTAGACGACACAAACGACGACCCCAGATCGGCAAAGACGACGAGCACAACATCGCTTCAAGACTATTCGGTCAGATCGACGTTCCCGTTACGAGATAGTCCTCGGGAGTACAACCCATCTTCTGTGGAGAGCGGCGACTTTCTGAGCGACGACATGAGTAGCAGCCCTGGCCGAGGTGGCCCCGATGACAGTCGCGTGACGATGACAGTGTCGGTTACCCTGGCGGAACCACATCCTGTCGACCACTCCATCGGTACCTCTCTAGGGCTAGAAGAAAACGAAGAGCTCCTACATCAGTTTTTTTCATGGGTATCAACTGCTGGTGAGTGTGAAATTCTTTATTTTGTATGTACGCCGATTAGATAGACACTGTTCATTGATGGAACCAAAGTTCATTGTTTCTGTCTGGATCATTGTTAGAGGTTACAAGGATTGATCGCACCAATGCGCTCATCCACAATATTCTCACCACTTTGGTTGAACCCATTGAGCCAGTCTTGGATAGAAGTAGCATGGTAAATTAGTCTTGTTACCATAGTATTATATGGCAGAACGAGACTTGAATTTAACTCTCTCTCTCTCTCTCTCTCTCTCTCTCTCTCTCTCATCAGATTGTAAAAAAATGTATCGTCTTAAACGAATTCAGATTAGGTGTTAATTTCCAGTATATAATGTTCCATTCTCTTTTTTTCTCTTTGCAGAAGCCCACACTGCACCAGAACCTAACCAGTAGGTCAGACTGTGTAAGATGAACCTTACAACGTATGGCATATTGTCATTTTATTCAAGCCTCCTCGCTCTGGTAGCTGAGTTGGTTCATGGCGAATACTATTGGCCGGGAACGGAAGACACTGCTGGACAGCGCCATTCCGTCCAATAATATTTCAATAAGTAAATCGCTGCGTCTACGTAGTATTGTGGCTCCGCTGGTCGGGTGCTGCCATGTTGACGCATGCGCTCCGTACAGCTTCTTCGTAGGAAAACGGTTTACTTGAGATCTTTCTTCATTGGGTTATACTGTTTATTTTATCAGATCAATTTATCAGAGCTGTGCTTTGATGATTCTCTGTATACCTGTACGAGTTCTGGAGCTTGAGCTTCGGATCATCTCGCGAACTATCTCAAGGTGATTTCCTGTAAAAGATGGGACGGTATTTTAGCCCATAGACATGCTGGTCAGTCTTTGGGCGAACTGTTCCATCGATAGGAATATGTTCATGAAATAGATAATAACAGAGAATGATCAAAGACCGATTGTATCCTGTTTTCCTGCTTCTATCCAATCGACTGTATACTGGAACGCTCACTGAATAAAACAAAGAACTTTTGTCAAGCCTGGTTGCTTGCATACTTTTAGTTGAGCAGTATGACAGTCTTTATGAACACTAAGACAGTATCCTGGGTTTAGCCAACCACTGTGTAATCACAAAGTGACGATTGGTTAATTGCCGTAAGATTTATGTTTAGGACTTGTCCTAAAACACCCTGTTGCATTTATATTTTATATTACGAGATACGAAAAAGACAGAACATGGACTTCTCACCACTATTTTCCGGGGTAATGAACATACAATATTTTCCTCTGTTCACGACTGGTGTACTGGACATTGGTTTACCTGAATGAGATACCTCAGATTATTTTTGAATAAGACCAGCGATTAGTAGAATGAATAACGTCCGAAGGATTGTCGTTCTGGACGTGAATTCATCATTTGACTGTTTGAAGAGACATTTCTTTGTTTATGCACAATTTATATGTATTTAGTACGTAGTTATTGCGCTTTCATATACCATCGTCAAGTATCCCCTTGAGAACATTTTTATTGGCGAATGTACTTAGTAATGTTCAGTTTGATGATGATTGTATTATTTTATGATTTAGTGAAGTGGAGCTGGACAGCTGGTCTGTCACTCCGAACTCTAATTTATGGAATTAACTACAACGGTTGTTTTGGGTTTTATGTGCATTTGTCGCGTTACAGACTTCCGACTAGTTATTTTGGACTTTTGGTTATATTTGTTATCAGTTTAGCCAGTATTACTGGTCCTTATGATGTATTGGTATACTAGATTTGGTTTCGCCCGCATGCTTTGTCTGATCCGGTTGTTTTCAAGATAGATGGATGATACGTACAATTATTCTAATATACTTTTAGGGTATCTTACAGACCGGCCTGGTGCCGCCCTCTGTAGTTTCCTGCAAAGAAGTAACACTTTAAGTTGTCCATTAACATTCTTATTCCTTTTTTGTGTGTGTTTGTCGATGTTTTCATCGTTTCAGTCATTTATTTGATAATATCCTAGCACTGGTGGTCAATGTCCGGAAACATTGAGACCATTGGTAAATATCCGAACAATGCTGGTCAATGTCCTAGCACTGCTGGTCAATGTCCGAGCACTGCTGGTCAATGTCCTAGCACTGCAGGTCAATGTCCGAGCACTGCTGGTCAATGTCCGAGCACTGCTGATCAATGTCCGAGCACTGCTGGTCAATGTCCGAGCACTGCAGGTCAATGTCCTAGCACTGCAGGTCAATGTCCTAGCACTGCTGGTCAATGTCCGAGCACTGCTGGTCAATGTCCAAGCAATGTTGGTCAATGTCCTAGCACTGCTGGTCAATGTCCGAGCGCTGCTGGTCAATGTCGGAGCAGTGCTGGTCAATGTCCGAAAACTTTGAGACCATTGATAATGTCCGAGCAGTGCTGGTCAATGTTCGGCGAACATTATAATTCCATGTATTTCATTTCTATGTTATTACTCGTCATTTGTTTTGATTTAAACCCGTTCTGAAACGAGTTTGTGTTGAGATCAGTTAGCACTGTGTTTTTTTGCTATATTAATGATCTAATCATGCATCAATCATCATCACCCATCTGTTTGCTTATTCATTATTATTATTATTATATATTTGTTTACAATTTTCACTATACATCGCTGGGCGCTGTAACTATATATGACGGGAACTATGGTGCCGGACATTCTAAATTCCCGTGTCCCGCTGCTGGTCGGCGGGGCTTGATTTACAAATCTGACCTTTTACTGTCAGAGCGCTGCTGGACGGTGTATGTTTTACCGTGTATCTGTTGACAGACATGTAAATATGCATAGATATATATATTTGGCATAATTTTGCATGTTTTATAAACATATGTCCAAACAAATGGTCGACCATTGCATGGCACGTATTCATTGTTTATGTGGTTCAGTGAGGACAGAATAAAATGTGCACGTATGCCAAAAATCCACTCTCTCTTTTCTGTTTTTAGCTTCTCTCTATATATACTGGTACCGTATGAATATAATGCGTATTATACCAACAAGAAAGTGTACAGTGCCACCACCGAGAGGGGATTTCCCCATCAGTGTAACAATGGAATTGTTGGAAATGAACAGTCACAATCAAAGCCAATCTGATTAAAACTCAGACTTAATAAACCGCTCCTCTTTCGGACATGTCGCTGATTAAGATCTGGGACAGTTCCTATAACAAATCCGTCAGATGAACTCCGAATCAAATAGTTTCCGGGTCAAATAGTCGCCCAATGAGACGCCTCGTATTATAGCGTGACGGCAGAAGTTCATCTGGTGACGGCTAATCTCCTAATCTCCGTTGTTTTTGCGATGCAGTTATGAACTGATTTTATGAAACAAAATAACCGTACCTATATATCCAGCAGTGCAAGAAATATCCCTTGATCTATTCACCTGGTCTGTCATTGAAGAGAGCAACGGGGAGGAAATAATAATCTTCGGTGATCGCTCATGATCGCTCGTCGACAGTAAGAACGTCTTCGTCAGCCGCCTGCATGGGGGTTGGATTTTTCTGCGTCTCGTCCGTACACTCGGCAACATTCCCCGTAGATTTCCCGTAGCCGGTAAGAAGAACGGCTATACAGTGTCTTTTACGTAGCATGCAAGAAAGCATCTGCAGTTGCTCCTGCTTTAATGCGGGCACGCCAACACACCATAATTTTAGATCTCGCCCTTGAACTTGGCCGCCACTGAATATAGGGCGCTTTCCATTTCGCGTAGTCGGCGTGGCCGCTGGCAATGCCTTGATTGTGCACGTTCCATTTACTATACCGGAGCAATGCTGGCGTTTCTCCAAATGGAAAGCGCCAATACAGGCTCTTCGCCTGTTGAGGCTGGACTGTGATTGGTCGCCAGTCTGACATACACGACAGATTTAAGATAGGAACTGTCCCAGATCTTAATTAGCGACATGTCAGATATAGGAGTGGTTATTAAGTCTGAGTTTTAATCAGATTGAATCAAAGCGTGACTGAGATACGTCATATACTCTAGATAACGACTTCACAACGAAAATCATATGGATTAAGAATATACTGATCAGCGATACGGATTTCATATTTTGGAACACCATGAAGTCTTGCTGGCATCATTGAAAACTGTTGACCGCTTCTCTCTTGAAGAAAACTAGCCTAGTTTTATGTATACTATGATTTATTCTTCTAACTGGGTGTTAACGCTATTATACGAATCAGGTCTTTGGATTATGGACGCGGAAATTTTTTTAATGGACGCTGGCTGAATATTGAATGACGGACCAGACGCTTGTAATGTGGGAAATGATACAAGAATTAAATCCGACAGCCGGTAGTCAGCCGTCGTTCATTAAAGAATGTCCATAACCGAAATACCCAACTGGTTAGCACCAAACTCCAAGCAGCTTAAATACATATATTATTTATACATGCTGAATGATAAGGTGCACTTTCATCAGACAGCTCGCCCGTGCACACCAATACATTTGCGTTGAAACAACAAGCCTTCGTGGTATCATCCTCCATTACGGCCCATGCCAGCTCTCGGACTTCCGTCCCGTCTTAAGTCTTGTTCATAGTTGATCATTTCATATACGCCTAGAGTTAGTCCTCCGCGAACCTCCTTCATAGTCAGTAAATTTCCCTTGTTTTATAAAAGCAGAATATTTTGAACAAGTATGAAATCAGTATACCTTACATATTGGGTGAGGTTCACTGCGAAAAAAATTGTGTTGAAGCCATTTTAGCACCAGAATTGTGTTGAAAATAACACAAATTGTGTAAGAATCAACATTAATTTGTATTGAACTCAACACAATTTTGTGTTGATATATTAAGTTTAACACAAAACCATGTTGATTTCAACACAAAACATTTTGTGTTGAAGCCATTTTAGCACAAAATTGTGTTAAAACAACACAACATTTTTCGCGGTGTTCAATTCTGGTATTTAGGCATGATTGATCAATATCTAGTTTGAGGATGTTCCTCATTGTCACAATTCAATTCAATTTGTTTGCACTTTAAATCCATTAAGGATAGTTTACAAGAAACAATAAACAAAATGAGCATTTTTAATACATTTGTACCATATAGGTGGACGTAGATATGATACGCAGTCTCAGTTATTACAACCAATCCACCATTCCGTTCAAAGCTCAACGGATTGGAGCAGCCACCGGGTCTGTATAACATTATATACTGAGACTATAAAGCGGAACTATACAGGTCTAGGAAACAACTCCACGCACCCACCTCTGTTCTTTGTCCATCTATCTATTTCCCTGTGCTCGGGGCCAATTCCGTGTACATGGAGCAGAAATCCTTGCGCTCGCCCCATCCATTCCTTGTGCTCTTGAAGTATTCCACGGCCGCGAACAAAGTTCTGTGGACTCGCACCAGATTTCCCCTAAGTCAATATATGGGTGAAAAATTGTACGCGGGTGTGGAATACTTCACGAGCGCAAGGATATCTGGTCCATGTACACGGAATTGGCCCCGAGCCACAGGGAAATAGATAGATGGACAAGGAAAAGAGGTGGGTGCGTGGAGTTGTTTCCTAGGCTTGATACTAATTTTTTATTAATGACATAACGATCTAATTCAGCTAAAGTCATGCATTTGACTTTGGTGAGCGAGAACGATGTTCCTCGTCAGTTGAAAGCCGCCCCTAAAGTAGATAATAGAATAATATAAAGTGAAGTCAACGGAACAGGCTCAAACCAATTAGAGAACTGTGCAAGAGAGTTTCCGTCTGGAGACAGGGTATGTGGACCTTGTGGTGAGGATGGTTGTCTTCATGCCAAGTGGTTATTAAGTGATTGACAGTCAAGTCTCACATTCCACCTTTATATACGTGAATACAAAAGTGAGTTTTTTCTAGTGGTGGAAAATATCATTGCACCAGACAATGTTCGAATAAGTCACTTGACCAAATGAATTTTACAGCATTTGAGGTTTTTAACAAAGGACAACAGAGGTCAGAGGGTTCACATCTGACAGAAGAGTAGCTACATACAATCATAGACTATTAAATTTGAATACTGGTACTCCAAATTTGCGGAGATATGTTTGACGTCTATACTCACATTAATTGACCCAAATTCGCGATCTTATTAAACAAGTTGAAAAAACAACAGAAGAAAAATTACAACTATAAAGAACTGTTTAATCACAATATATATTTATGCAGAAGATGAATCCAGGCACACCGAGACAACCATTAAAATCAATATTATATATAAATATAGAACGACCTCGAAAGCTTATATATTTATAGAGCAGAACAAAACAATAGTTCATCCCATATTGGAATTTGGGATCGGCTACACTAATGTACAGTTGATAAACGGCTATCACTGGGACCAAGCATAAATAATTCATGCAATAAGCCGCCATGTCTATTTAAAGCTGATTGCGGTGGAAAATATTAACCGAAATGCACCGAGCTGTGTAAAAAATTCAGACATATAACGAGTATACCTGTGTTCAATTTAGATCTACAAAAAGATAAACTTGGATGGTGTTATTGATAAATATTACTCAGATCAGAGATGAACGATTTAGCTCGGCTTTCCCGCCAATTAGCATGGATACAGAAATAATACTTCCCAACTGATCATCCGGCATTCATAGAAATTGATGATTGATGATTGATGATTGATGATTGATGATTTCCTGCGCACAATCTGTTGAAGCAACCATTCAAATGTGTGTTCACAGGCGATGCTATTGAGCTGGTGTTCATAAGCTCAGATAATTCAGATAGTTCAGATATTCAGATAGATCAGATAGTTTATGAGATCAGATAAGATCAGATCAGATAACCGACGGTTTTCGTCGGTTTGGTCTTTCTCTCACTGGAGATCTTGAGGGGAATTATTGTGCTATACAAGCATCCAGTCCGTCATTCAATATTCCGCCGTCGTCCATTAAAGAATTTCCGCGTCCATAATCCAAAGACCTAATTCATATAACAACATTGGCATCAAATTAAAAGGATAAATCATAGTATACATAAAACTAGGCTAATTTCCTGCAAGACAGAAGCGGCCAACAGTTTTCAATGATGCCAGCAAGACATCATGATGTTTCAAAAATATCAAATCCGTATCGCTGATCAGTATTCTTAATCCATATGATATACGTTGTGCAGTCGTTATGTAGAGTATGATGTACATGTATCTGAATCGCTTTGATTGTGACTGTTCATATGAACACTATAAGTATGTTGAAATACATAGGTTCATATGGCCCCAAGCCCCGGGTTAAGCGGAATTACACACAAATTACGAAACGTACCGCCATATATCTTGCACGTTATGCTCGTATTTTGCTATCAGCATGCGATATGTATCGCCAAATGTGAGAAACTTCGAGTGGAGGCGTTTGATGATATAGCCCTGTTTTACAAGTTTCTACAATAAGATTTTGTGACGTTGATTAAAATCGTCACATTTAACACAGGATCTAGCAAATGCTACTAGGCGAGATATGTATACGCCATATACAGATCCCTCTGGTATATTACTCTCCAGATAGGGATAGTTTACGTTTTCGAAATTGTAATCATCTCTTAGGAATACCTATATGCTGTTGATATATTGCATTGCCAAATTTCACAGATATTATTAATGAGAAATTCGAGCGACTCTATAAACAAAGAAACATCTCATGATTGATATCTCTTGTATGTAGTTGAACTAAAGAATGCTTTATGGCTTCTGGCATTAATATATCGACGATCAGATTTCTTGAACACCGATACAATTAACGAACTAAGACGGAAAATAAGGTCCTGGTGAGGGATTATAGTATAGAGAATCGAGAATTCCCATGTGGTACATATCTGTACGGTATATGTGACTTCCGTAAGACATTTTGGGTGTTTCAATATCCACATGCATTCAATGCCAGAGTTCTTAGAAATAGTGGTGCAATATCTTCCTCAGAATGCTTTTACCTCCAGAAGGGCATATATTCAACAGAATTGAAAGAAGCTAGGTGGTGCAGCTTGTAAAACCAGCTATGAATCTAGCTTTGTATGGTGATTTATGCATTTTGGGGGTCTAGTACACTTTCGGTAGATCATTATGAGTGGTTGGAAGACAAATACCTCTTCATTGAGAAACGTTTTGTGATTGTTAAATAAATCTTTCAGAGTAAATGCTGTTTGGGAGTAAGTAGACGTTTTCGGCGATGGCGTGCTTATATTCAATTCCTTAAGCAGCACCTGGTAATAGTAATATTTACATATGAATATTATATTACTTGGAGCTTTGTCTGCTATAGGACAATGATGAATTTACTCTGGAGATCTTGCGAACTGAGGATTTTCAGTACTTGTTTTGCTTGTAGAAGGGTACTACAGTCAATATGGCGGACTGTCTCAACGACCTTGTTCTTGGTGAGGTCCAGCCAGTCAGCGAGTACTGTAGGTTCAACTTTTCCTCGCTTTGACCACTCAAATAACATACTCTCCCAGTGCAGTCAGGCCTATCTTCTGGTCCGCCTTCAGGTTTTTTTTCTTTCTCGGCTCTCTATATTTAGGTCCCTTCATCAGGGGTGTTTTCGGGTCCTCATCACTCATATATCGAGGTCACCAGTCACAACATGCTTGCATGATGTATAGATAAAGTTCGATGATTCACAATCACAACTATACAGCTGTCATTTCAACAAATTCAGATGTTAATAGAATGCATCCAGAATGCATGTGGATACTTAAAACCTCAATGAGTCTCACTGAAGAACTAGATGGCGAAGGACACATGCTGTATAGACATGTATCTACTTGAGATATTTCGACTCTCTATTCTACTATTTTTGATCAGGACCTCACTGAACACCTTAGTTCTTTAATGATATCGATATTCAAGAAAATTGGTCACCGGTATATGTTAATGTCTGATGCCATAAAACTGTTTCAGTCCTTTTTCGTTATTTCTTTATTTGTAGAATTGCTTGAATTTCAATATCTATGTGAAATTCGGCAATACCATATATCAACAGCGTATATATGGATATCTCAATGCGTACAAATTGTGCGCCACTTTTGGCAGACCTATATCTCTTCTCAGCTGAATATTGAATGACGGACTAGACGCGTGTAATCGTATGAATTCGCCAATGCAGAAATTATCAAATGATAAACATTCCAAAGCCCGTTTCTTTTCATAATTCGCTATATATACGATCTCCTAACACTGGATAACCATACATCCGTGAAGCTGTGGAGGATTTATACCCCCTTCACTGGATTTGGAAGGAACTATTGATAGCACAGGCGGAACGTCATATCTGGACATTACAAGAATGATCAAGGCTTTCTCTCACGTCGAATATATGACAAGAGGGACGATTATAATTTTGACATACTTAACAATGTATTTAATCCACTTCTGGGCAGCAATATAGGACCTGCTTACGTCGTATACATATCTCACCTGGTTGTATTTGCTAGATCATATGCAGACTGTAACGATTTTAATCAACGCCAAAAAAAAAGATTATTGCAGAAAGTTATTATACAAAGTTATACTACCAAACGCCTCCATTCAGAATTTTTCACTGACGGGAAAATACGATCGTAGCGTGCAAGATCTCTGGCGCTATGTTTCGTAACTTGTGTCTAATTCCGCTTTAACCCGGGGCTAGTGATAGTTTGAATATCATGTGTTTTATATCCACATTGTGTTCAAATGAACAGTCACAATCAAAGCGTGACTGAGATATACACTCTGAAAAACGACCTGAAAATTCATTCGGATAAAGAAAAATGATATTAATTGATTAGAGTTTTAAGTAAAGAACATCATCATGTCTTGCTGACATCATCGAAAACTCATGTCCACTTCTCTCTTGTAGGAAACCTTGCTGACATCATCGATAACTCATGCCCACTTCTCTCTTGTAGGAAACCTTGCTGACATCATCGAAAACTCATGTCCACTTCTCTCTTGTAGGAAACCTTGCTGACATCATCGATAACTCATGCCCACTTCTCTCTTGTAGGAAACCTTGCTGACATCATCGATAACTCATGCCCACTTCTCTCTTGTAGGAAACCTTGCTGACATCATCGATAACTCATGTCCACTTCTCTCTTGTAGGAAACCTTGCTGACATCATCGATAACTCATGCCCACTTCTCTCTTGTAGGAAACCTTGCTGACATCATCGATAACTCATGTCCACTTCTCTCTTGTAGGAAACCTTGCTGACATCATCGATAACTCATGTCCACTTCTCTCTTGTAGGAAACCTTGCTGACATCATCGATAACTCATGCCTACTTCTCTCTTGTAGGAAACCTTGCTGACATCATCGATAACTCATGTCCACTTCTCTCTTGTAGGAAACCTTGCTGACATCATCGATAACTCATGTCCACTTCTCTCTTGTAGGAAACTTTGCTGACATCATCGATAACTCATGCCCACTTCTCTCTTGTAGGAAACCTTGCTGACATCATCGATAACTCATGTCCACTTCTCTCTTGTAGGAAACCTTGCTGACATCATCGATAACTCATGCCCACTTCTCTCTTGTAGGAAACCTTGCTGACATCATCGATAACTCATGTCCACTTCTCTCTTGTAGGAAACCTTGCTGACATCATCGATAACTCATGTCCACTTCTCTCTTGTAGGAAACCTTGCTGACATCATCGATAACTCATGTCCACTTCTCTCTTGTAGGAAACCTTTTATTACTTTCATTTCACGCGCATTTGAAAATGGTACTAACTGTCATACGAAATACGTCTTTCGATTATTGACGCGGAAATTCTTTTGTGAACGACGGCTGAATATCGAACCAGAAAAGAACTTCTATTTTGTTGGTTTATGATTTCGGTTTGTTTTAATCAGCATAATTAACTAGCGTGAAAGGCGTAACGAATGCAAATAGATCGTTTATGAAATTATTGAATGAAACTGATCCCTGGGGCAAGCCATTTACAAGTTTGCACCAGTATTTCGCTCACGTCGAATCTACGACAAGACATACGGTAACAATTTTGCCATAGTTATCTATAGTTAACTATAAACCGTGTATCCTAATGTTACTATCCAAGATCTATGTTTGAATACTTTTAATACAGAAACATTATATTGCTATACAGACAGTCTAACTAAGGGGCAAATGGTGATGAGCCAGAACATTGTTTCTAGCCTTGGATATGAACTTGCTTTGAACGTTTTGTCAATTTGCCATCGTGAAGCACTTTGTGTATTCAGAACATACATATCGCCAATGGTACTGGGTGTATAACTGTTTTCTAATCGTATCCTCTCCAAATGAAGTGGACTGTTTGAATTCAGGGCTGTAAAATTGAGTTTCAGAAACTATGATGTCAGGACAGACGGATTAAATTTATACGATGATAGACTTGTAGCAAGTTTTCCCATACGGCTTCGAGATACCCGATCACGAAGGGAAAGAAATAAATATCGTCACGTTCTCTTTTAACCTCATCATATTGCTGGAATTGGAGATGGATGGATCAACAACAGGGGCAGTCAGAATCCGAGAAACAGGAGGAAAATAGATCGGACCAAGCGAACTTGCAGCATATGAACATACCAGAATTCGGAATAGATATAGTACCATGCAGGCGTCCTGGAGGGAGACATTCATAAGTGCATGGAATAAAACTGCTATCCTGAAGATCGATTTAGACAAATCCCAAGCCCAAAATGGTGGAAATAAGAGGTGGAGCGAGTAAAAATGGATATGAACGGCAGCCAAAAGACATCAACCTATAACCAATTTTCTAGCACTTCATGAGTTCGAGTCCGCTTTGATACAGGCAACAGAGGTGGCATGCACAGTCAAGTGACCTATGCACCTAATGGAACAAGACAAACTCACCACAATGGAGTGGTGATGGAGAATTTCATGACTCTATAGCAGGTACCGATTGGGCAAGCCCTGTTCGCCACAGAAGCTATAGGAAATACCTTTTGAGTGGGAACCACCATTAATCACAAACATTCAACAATTCTATGGGGACATAGAGGCAGATTATGGGCAGAAGAAGGATGAGAGAACTCTGATAGAAGAATATTGGATAGACAAGAACACCACGAATGCAATGAAACAAGATTCGCCAAAGCAGAGCACTCGGACCGAACAAAATCTACACAGAAATATTTAGAAATAGAGGTCCTTTGTTGAGAAAAGTAATACAAGTTGAAATGTCGGATAAAGAGGAATGAAGACCAACACTGTATGATTTCTGGTCGACACTTTATATTTGACATAACCACGACGTACACGTATAAAATACACAGAAGCAATGACCGCAACAACTTGGTCGACAGAGATTGGTGTTTGTATCTCTGGCTACTCAAGTCTACCTTCTCTGGTGCTAGTCTATTGATATATATCTGGCCGTTTTCAGGAACGTCCAGTCGTTTGGTTCCATTACGACCCTGCCGGTGGTCAACAGATATTGTAAAAAATCTAAGTATATACACATGAGCAGTGTGACTAACGTCACAGGACCTACGAAGTACAGTAGGCATCATCAGAGACAATTTTGAGACAAATAGTTAAAGACAAAATAGGAGAGACATGAGGATGTGTATAACTAAAACACCTTAACATATAATTTCTTAGTAGCCCGTTAGCAGGATCAAGTTCCCATACTGTGCATAACGCTATTGGAATAGCTTTCGAAATAAGTTTGCTCAATAACTCTTTGTCCTTTTGGAGATTAACTTTCATTTGAAAGTCCAGTATCTCCGCACCACGCTTGTATAGAGTATTTATTTAGCTTATTGACTCGGAATTTCAAGTATTTTCTTCTCATAAAATGAATCTATAATCCATTAATAACCTTTTCCTCTGATACTTGAAGTCATTATATAGTTATGCAAGCATGGCTCTATTCAAGTTTTGTTTTATTGATCTATTGATTTATTAAGTTGATATACTTGATATTGACGCTTGAGAAATTGTGTTAGTTAAAAGCCCTTTGAAATAACAGAAGGTGAATTGTATTTTTATTGGAGGTGAATTTATACAAAGTTTCAGGGGTTGTTCGAAATGCAAAAGTATCGCCTCATGAGGTGTAGTCATAGATAGAACACAATATATTACAATATATGTGTCACTGTAGTTGCCCGAACACATTTTAATGACTTTATCGCATATATGAACAGAATAAATCTGTCTAACACCTGTCGCTGTAGATATGAGTTGATGATTGTTTTTATAATTGGTGTTTTGTGGTTTACAAATATGCTGACCGGATAATACGATATTGTACTTACTAGTATACAAATTACGCTGCTTTTAAGGACAGCGGATATTGCATTTCTAATTTCGTTCAATTATTTTATTGTACCAAATACATCGTCACACCACTCATCGCTTCAAAAAAACACAACGCATCACAATAAAACTGAAGGATCCTTTGGAAAGTGGACTCGAAGTGGACTTGCTATGATGCCGAGATCAACGAAAAAGGATAAATCATAGCATACATAAAACTAGGCTAAACAAGAGAGAAGTGGTCAACAGTTTTCAATGATGCCAGCAAGACATCATGATGTTTCAAAAATATCAAATCCGTATCGCTGATCATTAGTCTTAATCCATATGATATACGCTGTAAAGTCGTTATCTAGAGTATGATGTATCTCAGTCACGCTTTACTTGTGACTGTTCATATGAACACGATGAGGATCTTGAAATACATAGGTTCATACGGTCCTTAGCCCCGAGTTAAGCGGAATTAAACACAAGTTACGAAACGTACCGCCATATAGAACTTGCACGCTACGCTCGTATTATGCTATCAGCATGCGATATGTATCGCCAAAGTTGAGAAACTTCGAGTGGAGGCGCATGATGATATAGCTCTGATTTACAGGTTTCTGTAATAATGTTTTGTGACGTTGATTAAAATCGTCACAGTTAACACAGGATCTAGCAAATGCTACTAGACGAGATATGTATATACGCAATATGCAGGTCCCTCTGGTATATTACTATTCAGATAGGGATAGTTTACTATGTCGAAATTGTAATCATCTCTTTTGTCGTAAAGTCGACGAGAGAGAAGGTCCGCTTCATTTTTATAGAGATAGGTCTAAATAAGATGTGCCGCTTTGCCATCGAAGCATCAAGAATAATTCCTATCGTATTCAATTTTATTTCGAAAAGCGACAAAAATAAGCACCTGATATTAAATAAAATGATTCAATTAATCAGTTAACAGAATGATAACTCAATCGAGTCAATTTTTCATTTTTGAAAGTTGTCGCCTCGAATTTTTTAGTATATCGCAGAGAAAGAATCCACAATTTATAATTATGTACATGTGCGATAAGTCACCAACAAATTCCAATGCATAATTATCAATATTAATTTATACAATGTTCGTATGATTTCAATCATATGGCTGGGTTGAGAGATAAATGCATAGATATGGCTAACAGTTATACTGAATTGATGATATCATCACGGTACATTTACATATACGAAGGTGCAAACATCCTTAGTCTATATGTATGCCAAATCACGACAACAGAACGTGTCTGTTGTCTAAACTGAAACTCACTGAGTCAATTAAAACTTATACACCCGCAAAAATGGCGGAGGTATTTTGTGATGGCGATTTTCGTCCGTCCGTTCGTGTCCGGTTTATATTTGTGACAGTTTTCTATACAGTCGCAATTTTTCGTGTGTGGATACACTAGGAAGAGAGGATGTGTCGCGAACCAAAATTGAGGTCGATATCAAAGGTCAATGTCACTGTGGTTCAATAAATCAGGAAATTATAAAAAATAAATTTGATTTGATTCATTAGAGGGAGACAATGTGTCGAATACCAAAACTGAGGTCAAGTTCAAAGGTCAAGGTCATCGCGGCCTGAAACAGGACATCACTGAAAATTTCTTTTTTGTTTTTGTGAGAGGATGTATTAAGGGGAGATAAATGTATTGAGTTCCAAAGTAGGGGTCAAAAGATCAAAGACCAAGGTCACTCAGCCCATAGATCAGGAAATAATTGAGAATCTTGAATCGGTGTTATAAATCCCAATTCATGACTGTGGAATGTTGCCAAATTCCAGTCCAGTTCTAGATTGTGCATTGTGTCCTTTTGATATATATATATAATATCATCAAGAGGGAAGAAACACCTGTTGGTTTTCAGGTCAACCGTTCAAATTGCGCTGAATTCCCAATCAAGGCAACGCTACATTTTGTGAAAGCTATATTTGTTACTCTGCAAAATTAAAATCTGTTTGTTGTGCGGGCTTTTAGCGTTTGTTGTGCGGGAGTATATCGTTTGTTGTGCGGACGTATATCGTTTGTTGTGCGGGCGTATATCGTTTGTTGTGCGAACGTATATCGTTCGTTGTGCGGGCGTATTATGCGAACAAATGATATAATGGCTTGTGTTTCTGTTTCTACTTTTTATCGTGCAACATTGTACCGATCGTCAACATTGTTTACAACTTGTAACTATCGTCAACAACAATAACACATTAATAAATCGTTACAATGATACATACATTGAAAGCAATATTAAGGCTTGGATCTAGGTACAAGAAATATGTCGTTTGGACGAATTTCAAATTAAGGATGTACCTCAGTTTCCAAATCACAGGAGAGAAGCACATAGAGATATATAATGTGGGCCATAGGGATGGGGGAGGGGAGGGGGGATTTGGCTTAATGTCACACTCAAGGTTGTTTCACTCATATGGTGACAGTCAGTTTGGTTGATGGAGGAAGCCAGAGTACACGGAGAGAACCACCGCCCGTCGGCAAGTAAATGACAAACTTTCACACATGGACCAGCTGGGCTCGGACCCGTGCCGGTTCAGGGGTGTGAGGCTAGCGGTCACCAGCGAAGCGCCTTAGACCACTCGGCCACCGAGGGCCCATGTACATATAGAGAGCAATTATACATGTACTTGTATATTTATATGTAATACAATATGGTCCGTTGCAGTACGAGTAAGATCACCAGATCTACATGATTTGCATATACATTCCATTCTCCAGAAAACTGTATGATGCTTGAACTATTCTTTCACATCTACCATTATCAGACTAAAACGAATCAGTTATTATTCCTACACTTTAATTCCTGTTGAATGTTTTGTAACCTGAGTAATACAATAAACTGATTGTCGTGAGGACACATCTCCTATACCAGTATATACCGTCTATAAACGTGTGCTGTCTGTCATTTTTGTTTTCTCTCTTCATACGTCGATCAATCAAACTAATAACGATGACACCCCTGGGTATAAAAGTGTGTCTGTCCTATTATTTCTTATGGCCATCACCCACATAGACATTAAAGTGAATAATTCATTTATGTCGAATGAGTTGTTCTTCTTCACTTATTGTATTTTTTTGTTGTGTTTTTTTTATTTGTTCATAGTCATTCTAAATGTTATAGTACTTTACTCTGAGTACTGTCACAAAAGCATAAGGCACAGATACATTAACAGTTACGCACTGTAAAAAATATTGTTTTCTCTTAAAATGAGCACAGTTGGATCACACATCAGTATAGCCATATAAGTATTCAAGAGAATTTCGCAGTTGGTATTGTAATTGCAATATTCCCAAAATGTTAAACAGAAGACAAATATTGCAGGAGTGTCCAATGTATAATTGCACTATAGATCTAACTTGATTGTAACATGAATGGTAGACTGTATAAGGAAAAAACAAAATATTACTCAACATTGTGACATGTATACGAGAAAGCCAATCTATTACCCGATATTGTAACATGTATGAAAAAAAGACAAAGTGTTACACGATATTGTAACATGTATATAAGGGAAAGACAAGATATTATCCGAATATTGTAACATGTTTAAGGGAAACAGAACTAATGTCAGTTATTCTCATGGTACTCATATGAACAGTCACAATCAAAGCGTGACTGAGATACATCTTTTTTTAGATGACTACTCTATAACGAATATTATGGATTAAGAATACTGATCAGCGATACGGATTTGATATTTTTGGAACATCATGATGTCTTGCCGGCATCATTGAAAACTGTTGACCGCTTCTCTCTTGCAGGAAAGAAGCCTATGTTTATGTATACTATGATTGTCTTTTTGAATTTGATGCTAATACTGTTATATGGAAAATGGAATAGGTCTTTGGATTATGGGCGCGGATATTCTCTAATGGACGACGGCTGGATTATGAATGACGGACTAGACGCTTGTAATTATTTCGATATTGTAAAATATATAAGGCAAAGACAAATTA
>JAVTVY010024958.1:0-11031 GCA_036873755.1 Hanleya hanleyi | reverse complement strand
GGAAGACCATCCATTGCAGCCACAAAAATGGGAGTGGACAATTTAATCAGCTTCTCCCTGCGAAAACTGATCTGCCACCAGCTTCAGGAGTTACTTGAGGTTATCAGGTGGAAATACAAGAAGGATTGCAGCTGAAGCAGATGCGCCTGTAAAGATCATGGCCTGGATTGTTCAAGTGTGTGTGGAGAATGCAAACGACTGAGCTGTGCAAACTCATCACACCCAGACCTTTGAAAATGGCATTGGCGAAGACTGGTATTGGGATTGATAGTGCTGTGAAATATTCATCAACTTATGGCAGTGTTCATGAGGAATAACAATAAAAGACATCAACTATATGTCACTTAAGTCACTTCCTCTAACAATATGTTACCATGAACCAGAATGTAAAATGAAACATGATAAGTTATGCCGTCAACTTTGCCTATAATTCCAAGTTATTATTTGTTTGATAATTAAATGATATATTAGGATCTGCATAATTATTCTTCTTTCATCAACAACATTTGTCTTACAAACAATTATGATGGATCATAAATGTTTGGCAGATTGTTATATATCTGAACTGTTGCTAAACGCGACGTTGAATCTAATTTCTCTCTCTCTCTCCGGATTGGCAAGGTTGCATTTGTTTTCAACAAGGTACAAACACTATTGAATGTCGGACCTTACACTTGCTACGTGTTTGTGATAATAGAGTTATATTTTTATAAGTTGATGGAACTATTGTCTTTGATTGTCATAGGTTGAAAGAAAATATATATCACAGCTTGTCAGTTCCCTTTCGGATAACAATGCTAATGGAAATAATGCCAACTGGCAGTATATTACCAAGTATGATTATATACCCCTGGCGCTGAAGTATCGTTTTGCTATCTACTTTTATGAGCAAATCCATTGGGAATGCAAATGTTTTCACCACCATAGAATAATGTATCCTAGATCATCATGTATTGATTGGATTTCTGGATGTTAAACTGACCTTATTCAGAGACAAACCAATATGTTCTACCTTCTTATATGAAGCATGATGGTGTATCTTTGTTGTAGAAAAAGTCGTATCTCCACCAAATAGATTTTGGTAGACTTTTAGTATGCTGTTCTGGGGACCGATTAGAAATGCATACCAGTGAAAAAAATTCTGTTGCAATTTGTTTTGGGTCCAACTAAGAAAAAACAGACTGTCATGAAAATGGTAAAAATTTCAGATTTAGAATGACCTCATACATCCGCCATTTTGAATTTCTCCATAAATATTTTCGTGCAAGGGTATTACTCTAGGCTGAGTATAACCTTGATATGATAACGAATGGAATAAATGTAAGTAATGACCCATTTATTTCACGCTTAGTACCAAGTACAAGGTTTTCTTATAGGAGCAAGAGACAGGTAAACACTGAAATTTCGCGAAAAATACCTCAAATTTCAACTTGAAATTTAAGACATTTCCCATGCATATGGGATTGTAGACTTTTAGTATGTTATTCTGGGAACCTTTCTGAAATCCATAGCAGTGAAATAAATTCTGTTGCAATTTGTGGTGGGTTAACCCCAAAAATGCGCTAGATTTACTGGACTAGCCAGTGTCAAACTGTCGAACCGTCAAACCAGTAAAAGCACATGTATCTGACTCTGAACCACAAATATCGGGGCTCAAATTGTCAAAGGTTTATGAGTAAGAACATGGGGAGACAACTCAAATGGATGCCGTGAAAGTGTCAAACTGTCGAATCTGTCGAGCTAGAAAAGAAGATGGCGTAAATGTCCAAGGGGCGAACTGAAATGGATGTGCTGAAAGTGTAAATTGTTGAACATTCATCAAGAATGCCAAGAGCTTCAAAAGAGAGAGCCAAAGTGTCAAACTGTCGAGTCATCGAACCAAGAAAAGTCAGCGTGTCTAACTCTGAACCACAAATAGGGATGCTTAAATTCTCGAAGGTTTGTGAGGAAGAATATGGGGAAAAAACTCGAATGGAAGCGATGAAAGTGTCAAACTGTTGAATCTGTCAAGCTAGAAAAGGAGAGGGCCAAAGTGCCAAACTGTCGAACCATAAATAGGGGAACCCGCAGTCATCTGTGAAATTGTCGAAGGTTCATAAATAAGGTCGAGGAGAGAACTGAAATGTATATGGTGAAAGTATCAAACTGTCGAACTGTCAAACCAGAAAAAGGGGAGCCGACAGTCCAGTTGTATCTGTCAAATTGTCAAACCCTTATGAAGAAGACCAAGAAGAGACAATGCAAAGGGATGCAGTGAAAGTGTCGAACTGTCTAATCTGTCGAGCTAGAAAAGGAGCGGCGAGTGTCAAACTGTCGAACCGTTGAACCTGGAGAATGGGAACCTGCAGTTGAGTCTTAAATGTGAAAGAGGAGATAACTCAAAAAAGACATTGAGAAAGTGGCAAACTGTTCAACTGTCCAACCATCGAACCAGGAAAAGGGAAACCTACATTTTTATTATATCTGTGAAATTGTTGAAGATTTATAAGGATGGCCAAGAGAAGACAACTCAAAAGGACACGGTGAAAGTGTCAAACTGTCGAATCTGTCGAGCTTCAAAAGGGAGAGCCAAAGTGTCAAACTGTCAAACCATCGAACCAAAAAAAGCAAATGTACCTAACTCTGAACCACAAATATGGATGCTCAAATTGTCAAAGGTTTATGAGTAAGAACATGGGGAGACAACTCAAATGGATGCGGTGAAAGTGTCAAAACTGTCGAATCTGTCGAGCTAGAAAAGAAGAGGGCATAAGTGTCAAACTGTCGAACCGTCGAGCAAGGAATAGGGGAACCTGCAGTCATCTGTGAAATTGTCGAAGGTTTATTGACCAAGGGGCGAGCTGAAATGGATGTGCTGAAAGTGTCAAACCAGAAAAAGCGGAGCCTGCAGTGCAGTTGTATCTGTCAAATTGTCGAAGTCTTATAAAGAACACCAAGGGGAGGCAATTCAAATGGATGCGGTAAAAGTGTTAAACTGTCTAATTCTTGATCTAGAAAAGGAGAGGGTCAAAGGAGGAGGGCTACACCCTAGCAGTATAGTGATCTGTCCTCTGGTAGATATATTAGGATATTTTCAACCTTGCCTAGTATGGGGTGAATCGTGGTGTAGTTGATAGCGTGTCTGATTCTGGGGGGAGCAACCCGGGTTCGAGTCCCGCTGGGACCCTTTCCCTTCTCTCGCTATGGAGAAACTGGAGTTTCCCCACTTGTCATTTATGCTGGGCATAGTGCTGGCGATATTGTCGGGGACCCTGTTTGATGACGTGCGTTCCGGGAGATTAACATTGGAAGTCACTGGGATCTTATGTAGGGGCCGATAGCTCTTGCTGGGCCGTCACGTGATCAGACGTGATCTTTTCACCCGGATGTGACCCGTGTTTCACGTGACCGGATGTGACGTCATCGTGACTTCCCCGTGATTACCTCAATAAATTGTTCAAGCAGAGTTATCTTCCCCGTAAATATGGGTCAATTTGATGTTATACTACTTACTGAGGTATCAGACAGACAAAAAGACGGTATGACATGAAGTGATTTTACTTTTATTTGCCAATGCTCATCGAAACGGAATTAAATAATTACAGCTGTAGATACAAAACACTGTGCATGGCAATACGCTTCGTGTATCAAGTTTCCATAATAAATATTTCATCAAATTACAATACAGATAAAAAGCGAAAGCATTCATCAGAATATTATCACTAAACATGGACCGCAAATTATCCGAGGCTATACACAAGCGCTCTTGAAAGTGCAATAAATGTCAGCAAAATTTTATCTTCGCGATAGCGCGAAAACCTTACTAACACGCTTCTCCAGCACATTCACCATCGCAACATACACTGTAATTTTACATTTATTGGATAGAAAAGGTAAGTGCGACATTGACTTAGAGCTAACCCGGTCTGAATTATAGAACACATACTATCAATTATCTAGATCCTCCAAACATTGAACAGAATGTTGCTCTAATAAGGCATTACATCTTTTTTAGTGAATAAAAAAAATACACCTACCTCAAAACTCAACCGATCTGCAAGATATCGAAAGATATATTATCACATCTTCCCCAAAACACTTGTTCAAAGATTTTAGGTAGAGCAAAACATATACGCGGTTCTGTCAGTTCGTCAATTTATAAAATGCATCATACCCATTTCGCCATAGTATAAACGTCCGGTTAAGAATAGTTTTCAGAATTTTCACATATGTTTAACAGCGACAGACGGCATATTGACAGACAGTAGTACAGTTCTATTAACCCTACCTGGCCTGGCCGGGGGGGGGGGGGCAAAATGGCCCCCCTACCAAACTTTCTACGCCATCTACGGAACGACAAAAAATGGAGAGCTGAAACTCCGTGACTTTATAGTTTATCATAGTGGGGTCATTTTGAGCCTATTTGCGTAACCCACCGAGCAGAGGATCATGGGAAAATTCAAGATGGCGCCCAAGTGGGGTCTTAACAAAGTGACGTTTTTGTCATATTTCTTCAAAATTTCTGCTTTGCCGCGATGAAAAGCGGTCAAAAGCTATTTTATTTCACATCACATTAATATTTATTAATTTATCATGCAGTTTTTTGCGGAGAAATTGCATAAATAAAAAATTCGAAAATCTGCCTGAAAAATCGTCCAAAAATGCCGTTTTGAAAATTACATCAAAGCTGCCATCTAGGATTTTTTTACATTTTCTGGTAGGGCTTGACCCAAGCACTGCGTGAAATGGTCAAGTTTCCAATTCCGGAAACCCGCCGGAAACCTATTGGAAACTGTGTCGCTACAGTTTCCAATAGGTTTCCGGCGGGTTTCCGGAATTGGAAACTTGACCATTTCACGCAGTGAAGGGCATAATGTGGTAAGTTTCAGCTCCCTAGCTCAAGGAGTAAGAAAAATGATTAGGGGGGAGGGGGGCATTTCGGCACCCAGGCCACACCAGGTCCCAAAAAGCCCAGGCCAGATAGGGTAAAATTTTTCAAAAGCAAGGGCTGAAACAATATGTGACAAGATACCTCCCAGGCAGACCCTATCTACATTGCCATCTATTATACAGTGAACTGTTGTGCGTATATATTATGGCACACATACCAAGTTTTGTGGTATATTATAGTGGAAAAACAAAGTAACCGAACTTTCCTTCGTTCAACATTTGTTTAACACCGTTTTGAGCGGTTAACGCAATTAAATAATTTTAAAGCATCTAATTCGTGCAAATACGGACGAACGCTGCACGAACTACAAATATATGCATTTGAGTGACTGGAAAAATACACCTATCTCACAACTCTGCTGATCAGCTTCGAACGAAACATTGTCACATCTTCTAAAAAAGCACGTCTACAAGGACAGTTCTAAAGGTGGTTATATAACTTATACAATGAATCCATGAATTTCCTTTGGTCCTCACCCATGGTGTATTTCGTAAACCACATATGGTGTATTTGATTTACACCACGGCCGACCTTTTCTCGGATCAGGCCGAAGGAGGAGCAACTCCACACTCAAGATCATCTGTACATTAGTTACAGGATAAACATTCGGCAATATTTGGCATACATTGTCTCGTGTCTTCGTGTAAGTATTACATACCGTGCTACATTAATAACACCACAGTTCATGATTATAGGTCACATGCACGGTGACTTCATGATTAGAGGTCACAGTGATTTCGTGATTAGAGGTCACCGTGACTTTATGATTAGAGATTACAGAGACTCCCATCTAGTAATTTTATTTTCATGCAGCAAATATCACACGCTCGACGAAATGTATGTAGCAAAGAGCTATTAGATGAGTATGTATGTGTTCGCGACATTCTTAAACAACATCCCTTATCCATTCCTGCATGGTTTTGTTGATTTTACAAAATGGGGTTAAGGATCGATCACGTTTCCTTATTAATAGCATACATTTAATTCTTATTCATAGCCCCTAATGCCCGCGAGGCAGCTTCTTCAACACAGCTTCCCAAGTGAAACTCCAAAGCAGAGTGAACCATATCAACAGCACCGGATTCCGTGAATCTTAATTGAATGTCGGGTCGCTTGAAGCACAGTGTTGTTACTAATTTACAGAAACTTTTTAGTATACCTGCATCGTCCGAGTATACATGTATCCTCATATATGATAATCCAAGCTCAACTACACCTTTGTCTACCACTGATGTTTGTGCTTCTCGCATACCAAAACACAGGGCTGGTAATACTTCACAGACGGAAACGAAAATGGCAACTTGATCCTGCTGGATATCCAATGATTGTATGGCCTGATCTAACGCAGAAATAATAGTATCAACTGCTATGGATTCTTTTATTATCTTTTTTTTAATACCAGGCTGTTTATAACAGAGGTTCCTCAGCAGCCTACAAAAGCTCGTCTGTACGGCTGCATTGTCCGTATGCCTCTGTGCAAATGATAATACGAGGTCATGCGCACCTCTACCAATTATCAACATCTGTGCATCTGGTAACTGATAAGCAAGAACAGATAAAACGTCGCAGATAGAAACAAACAGGACGATCTGACCTACCTGAATGTTTAGAGATGTTTTTGTAAGATTCAAAGCGGCAATGACACTATCAACTACATCGGGTACAGCGATTTTTTGCTGGATATCGCGCTGACCAAAGCAGAGGGTCCTCAGCATCCTACAAAAGCACGACTGTACGGCTGCATTGTCAGTATGCGTCCTCATAAAGGATAAACCAAGCTCAACCTGTAGTCAGCACAAATTGACAAGAGTCAGTAGTTGGTGACGTACCTATGGTAACAGCTACGTCACTATTCTTGTTTGGTGCGTCGTCCGCCATGTTGGAATCACAAGAGAAAAACGCGCCAGAATCGGAAGAAAAAGTAGAGCTTTTGGAGGCCATCCGTCAAATTTCGCTTCAAAATAGTGGAATCCTTTCTCGTCTGGATAAGGTGGAACAAAATTTAGGAGGATTTAACGATCACAGTGATCACGATGGACCCTCGAGGAGGCGACCGCATCAAAACAGTCAAATTTATGATGCCCATCTCTCCGCTTTGAGTGTAAGCCCAGATTTGGATATTTAAGGGGAATTTACAGCAATCAAAGACTCTGTTTCAAGTGTGAAATTGCCAGCAGACCTGAAGGTGTCGGATGCACGGCAGGGGATAAAACGCGAGGACCAGCAACATTTCACTGCAGTTTCAAAATGTGCGCGTTTTACGGAGACAACACTAAAACTCTTGTGGCAGATTGACAGTGCTGATCAGGTCACCAATGATGATCTGACAAAACTGTTTCATGTTCAAGTTGCCCAGCTTCGATACCTACAGGAGGAACATTCTAGTTTAATTGTCCAGGGTCAATTTGATCGCGACACGGCCCGGCTTTACAGAACATTGCAACGAAATACTTCCGGATTTACGCCAGAATCTATTTTGACTCTACAGCACGCGGCTACGATAAGTGCGTCTGCAACGCGCGGCGGCTATCACAGGCAGGACAACGGCAGGGGAAGATGGCGAGGCCGTTGGTCGTACCGTGGTCAGGGACAACGTGGATACCAAAGCTACGGTGGCTACCGAGACAGTTTTTCGTCGTTCACAAACCGGGATGTTCCCAATCGTAGATTCGGACAGGATAGCATGAACTCTAATGAATAAGGTGAGATCATGTTGCAGCATGAAATATGGTAAATTCTCTGTCAAAATGTTTGAAATTTTGGAATGAAATAGATGCCCCTGATCACGTTTTAAACTGGATTAAAGACGGTGTAAAAATTCCTTTCAAAGAGACACCACCTCCATGCAGTTTTGACAATCACAAATTAACTGATCATCAGAAGCGTTTTATTGACAGTGAAATCAGAGGTTTACTACAACGTGGTTGTGTATCGAAAGTGAAAGCTCCGCCCACGTGTATAGCACCAGTTGGGTGCGTGCCTAAGAAAAATAAGCAACTTCGTCTTATTTTGGATTTACGATTTATCAATAGTTTTTGTGAAACTAAAAAGTTTCGTTATGAGGATTTATCCCTTTTGCCTCAAGTGATTGAACCAGGTGATGAACTTGTTACAGTAGACTTGAAAAACGGTTTTCATCATATACCTATACACCGAGATTCAAGGCAGTATTTCGGTTTCAAGTGGAAAAGCAAAAGACCGATAACGCCTTAGAGACGGAAACGAACACCTCAATTTGGTCTGGGTGGTTCCTAAGAGATATCATGGCCAGATCCACACCCTGGTTGGCGAAAATATACTGGTTAGCTTCGAGAGATTCATAGGCAAGAACCTCCAAGGCCACGAACGCCCTCGATTGAACCAGAACCGAAGCTGGAAAAGCGTTCAAAGCAAATAAGATATGGTCCAAGCAACCTTGATCTATAACGGCCTGCTTTGTTGTGGTATTATTATAACACAGAAAGTTAAAGAAAGCACAGCAGATATGCTGACCTTCATCGCAACCTCTGTGTAACACCATAGCAGACAGACACAACTGCACTCCGTTCATCTCTGCAACGGAGTTTTGGATCTCTCTTATATCATGACAAACGTTTTTAAGAAGATCGAAAGCCTTTGCTAATAAAGCGGACTGCTCTATATGTACTTTGTTTCTAGAATCAAGTGTAGGCCAATCTTTGCTATATAGCTCTGCACTGCTGGCAGGTCATAACAAATGTTTGCCATCGACATTAAAGCATGCTGCTGCAACTGAACTGATTTTGGATGGCATTTCATGGCATCTAAGATCAGGTCAACTCCGTTATGCATCCATATACTCTGGTGAACTAACTTCAGTCCAACACAAAGCTCGGAAATAGCTTCAAAAGAATTTGACAAAACGTCTTCATGTTCACCAAAACTTCGTATGATATCCAGGATTGTTTTCAGAATATGAATGTCAAAGAGATGCTGCTGGTACTCTTTGGCCAGATTTGAATCTTTCTCTCGGGTCTTTCGAATCAGATCTGTCATCCTCTTCAGTCCTGTTGTGATGTCTATGGTTGCACTATTTTCTATCAAGTTGACAATCTTCTGCAGGTCATGCAAGTCGGTCTCATCTGCTAAAACAATTATTTAATCCATATCATTCTTATGACATTGTGTAGGAGTCAGATCTGAAATTCAGTGTTCAGCCTACTTCGTGTCAATAATCGACATAGCGTCAGATCCGAAATTCAATATTCGGTCTTCGTCCATAAAATAATTTTCGCGTCAATAATCGAAATACCTATTTCGGATGACAGTTAACACTAATTTCAAATGTGTATGAAATAAAATAAAACACAAGATGGTTTCCTGCAAGAGAGCAACGATCACGATACGTTATTTCCGATTCGCATGCAAGAGGGAAACGGTAAATCGGTTTCAACGGTGACAGAAAAAGGTCATGATGGTCTTATCACTGACAAATATTTCAATTTGCTTTTAGAGTATAACGTATTTAAGTCACGCATTGATCGTCACTGTTAATTTCAATACTATTAAGATGAAAAATGTGATAGCTAATAAAAAAAGAATGGGCAGCTAAATTTGAGACATATTAGCCACTGATCAACTCAAGTCAAAATGCGTCCCGGTAACAAGCAAGCCATACATTTAGATGGAAACCTTTTAATTCGGATTCCAAAAAGCATTCAAAACGCATCATGTGAATGCAATACAACGCATGCATGCATTTCAGCTGCAATTCTCCCCGGCTTACATGCATGTTGAACCTGTGTGCTTAGTGGATGACGTGATATTAATCCTTGTCAGGGATCTGGCCTGTGCTAGATTTGTCCCAGAGAAGGGGCTTAATGTTTGTTTAAAGAGCCATAAAATCCACAGAAGTTCAAGTAAAAATTAACTGAGATGTCCAGTGCCATCTATCAAAGTCTTATTAAGGAGTAGTTCCATCAGGTTAGGCAGCCAAGGACCAGGTCAGAGTTGATGATCTACACTGGAAGAAGACCATCTAGTCCAGCTAGATGTAGGATATAGGCCAGTCACCACAACTGCTCTCAGAATCTACATGTGTTATCAATTCGCTTGCTTGAATTTCACATCTGGATTATAGGTATTCAGCTAACGTTGTTGAAAATCTTTCAAGATATAATGTACTGAAATGTATGAAGGAAGAATAATAATTTCATGACATGCTAATGTTCAATGTTAGTATATAAAAGGACTGTGAATAAATTTGTGATGTCAAAATACACTATACAAGTATTACCCATAAACTTAGGACATTCAGCCCTTCCTTTATGGAAACTTCTAGTGCCAGCTGTGCACTAATGTTTGTGAGAGGACCAGTTTGGTTTAACTTTCTCCAGGTTCAACAATGTTGCAAAGCAGCTGTTTCCTCAACAATTGCATACCAAAATGCTGAAATACCGGAACTCACTGTGTAGCTAACACATGTATGTATGGAGCATCAGGTAGTCTTGTCTGGTATACACTTTAATCAAATACCAAGTATTATCAAGTAGTGGCAAACCTGTCCTTTTTTCGTTTTCCAATATAGATACACTCACCGTTATATCCTCACTGTGTATCTTATATTATTCTTAATTTCATCGAAAGCAAAACTGATTTCATGGGAGTGAGATACACATAGCATTACAAAGGGGTAATTCTACCGAAATGTTGTAAAATGTATTCAAATCAAACATTATAATAAACTACACTCTGTTATAAAACACAAAATATATTTTTATTTCTTCGTTCTATGCAAGAGAACTGTTCAAATATGTGAGAAAGTGTGAATTTATCTTCTGAAAAAGTTGTGAGACAAAGATTTATCACAAATTTCGGTAGAATTACCCAAAGACTCGAAGAGTGGAATTATCTCCCCTGACCAATGCAGATTGAATACTGGATGCCGGATCTGACGCCTATAATTTAATCAACCCCACATAATATTATTGCAGAAAGGAGATGGTACGATAAGGCGGGAGTTTGGCCTATACGTGGTGCGGCTGAAATCGAAAAAAATCAAATGTCCTCAAAATAATTGTGTTTTAATGTATCAAGAGAAAATATTTGTACACGATATATAAAAGTTCTAGCACGTTTCCGTT